>JAEQBH010006108.1:0-106816 GCA_016808115.1 Tetrastigma voinierianum
CATCAAATAGGGAAAGTTAACTGATATTATATAAGTATATCAACCTTCTAATGTAATTTAAAAAAGCTGTAGTGGTCTCTTTTATGTCCAAAGTGGATAATATCCCATAAAATTGAGTCAGACATTCACAAATAATTATTGGAATTGATCATCGATCCTCATGTGGGAGTTTGTTGAGGCCTTGGATCAAAGGGCGGGACAGTGAAAATCATTACAAAAAAGAGCTCAAAACAAGCTTAAACAAAAGAAACAACTAGAACCTGCAAGTTGAGAAATCACGGATCCTTGTTCTGTCTTTATGATATCAGTAGGACAGTCTCGAATTCGACCTCCTTCTCAATGAGGCAAACCAGCACACGCTTTGCTGAAGCAAAATCTGGGCCGTACACCTTCACCACCATTATTTGTTCTCTTGATTTATCTATCCATGATCCAAGATAATATTTGAGCAGCGTATGTTGAAGGAAGATGGAGAATCAAAGATGAGTTCTCTCATGCTACTTTTTACAAACATGATAAATTTTTTGAGAAGTTTGGTGTTCATTTTAGTTCTTATATATAGGGCTTTTCCTTGATGTATTGATGAGTTAGCACATCACATGAGAGAGGTGTGTACACCTGCCTTGGAGTTATGACCAGCAGACTCCAGGCCAGTCATTCTAGTAGCTTGTAGATTAAAAAATAATGGGGGATAACTTACTTTAAGCTAGAGACAAATATTCATACTGGCATGGAATTAAAAAATATACATATAGTAGATAATGTCATACAGATTTGGACTTATCAAAATCAAAGACATAAATCAACTCAAAGTGCATTCAAACATTTAACCGCAGATTTTTGACCCTAAGGATTTCTTACTGTTCCAAACTGGCAGTCAACCTAATATGGATTTTTTTATCAACCACAACAAACTCTACTCAAAAATTTTATTATTGCATTCAACAAGTACCAGAACATAACAATATCAGAGAGGAAATTCAAGATAAATATATCTCAGGTCCAAATTGTAAAATATTCACTTTGGGTTACAAAAGTATTATATTCTATTTGATGAAGTGTATATAAGTAAATTAAGAAAGACAACCCTTGTTATTGTCTCTTTAACTATCAGGAGGCTTCCTAGTGCCTTCCTTGAATCTTGCATTTTCCAAGGCCAACTCTTGCATCAGAAATGATAGAAAATAAAGGGATGACATTTCTATTGCACCGAGGAGGGTGCTATAACCCCAAGGATAGAATACAACTAATTTCCATAAATAAGTATAAATACAAGTAATTAATCAAACATTAAATAAATAAGTAAAAGAACTAGATAGATAAGTACATACACATAGGGACAAGCAACATGACATCAACCCCGCGCTAACATCCATTCACATCATTTACAAAGCAGTTCAGACAACGACATCTAAGCCACCAGCAACATCGTTTGCATCATTCACTCATTCCTGACAATCGACACAATGCGAATATGGAATAGGATCACAAATGAGATGCAATGCAATACACTTTGTTGTTCTCGGGCTTTCATGGAAAGGATATGCATCCATACACTAACACCGCTTCATAGATGAGGTCTTCAAGGTGAAGTTTATGTCTTTATGGGATCTCCTCTCGCTTCAGCAATTCACCTCTCATGTTTTTGCGTTTTCATCATCATATTTCCTCTCATTTTCATTTTCTGGTAATGCATGTGTAATGCCACCATTTTTCAAGAGTTTCATTTCCATTAGTTCCAAATAATTTCATAAACAAGGTTACAAAATTCCAACTTTTTGCTTAAGAGAATCCATGGCTTACATCAATGTCAAAACTTCATTATTTTCACGTTATTTACTTATTAAGAAAATATAATAAGGTTCCCAAGCAAGTTCAGATCAACATTGGTATTTAAATAGTATAATTTTCAATACTTCAAATGAGTTTTCATAACCTCTCAACAAAGACCCAAGTCAAATAAATATTTACATTAAATTAACTATATTACAAGTACCTAAAATAGACAATTAACATCAATTAAATAATTTTCCATACTTCAAGATCTCACATATTTTGCAATCAATCTCAAAGGTTAGCCTTTCATAACTAATACATATTATTACAAAAGTTACGATGTTTATTATAAACAATTATACCCAACCAAAATAATTTTTTAAACTTAAGGGACATCCATAATCTCATACCAAAAGTTTCTATTTTAATATTTAAATATAATACAAAGTCCCAATAACTACTATAAACATTTTAAATTTAGCCAAATGTAAACACCTCAACTACTTTCATCATAACCTCACCTTAAATCCCCAAAAGTTATTATTTTCCAACTTAAAATATATTACCAAGTCCAAATATGTGTTATCAATATCAAAGCAGCTAAATAAATCCAACCATAGAAAACTAAATTTCTCTAACATTATGATGTTTATCAATACTTCCAACAATCTCATAAAGCAAGATTTTCATACCAGAATATACGAATATTCTAAAGAAAACACAAAGTAAGAACAATTAAGCTAACAAATGGAAATCTCAATGAGCTCAAATACGATGTCAGCGTTTGTTCTGAAGCCAGCTTATCAACCCAGGAGCATATTCTGGCCAGTTTTCAAAAATTACAAAATAAAGTTTTAGGATTAAATCACTATCAGATCCGAAAAATCTAGCCGTTAACAATTAAATCAGACACTGTGAAATGTTATTCACTTCGAATAGAACAAGCCTCAAGAAATTTGAGGCCGATTGAGGATTGCTTGGCCAAGAAATCAACCTATCATAACTGTGGAACTTTTGTTCTCCTTTCCCCACTATACTTCTGCTCCCTTACCAAAGTCCCCTTTCCTCCTCCATCTTTCTCTTTTCTCTTTTTTTCTTTCGCACTCCATAAACAAGTCACTAATCAAACCATTTAATTTATTTATTTTATTTTATTATTATTATTTTAACCTCTCACACACATTAAATCTTTTGGTTTTGTTTGTTTTATTATATATATATATATATATATATATATATATATATATATATATATATATATACCTATATCTATATATATATATATTTTTGTGAAAATAAAATATATTATTTCATATAATAAATAATTCATTTTTTTAATTTAAATAATAATAAAGAGTTGAATATTAATATTTTTAAGTCAAGCAAATATTTAATTTTATTAATATTTTGTTTTCATTCTCATTTTATTTAATTATTATTTCCTTTATTTATTTTAATACGAAATAGCAAAATTTTCAAACTGTAATTAACTATTAAAATTTTCAAATTTCTTTTTATCAAAGATCAACACGTCTCCTTTGTTGGCTTTTTTGGCTTTTAACTATCATTAGTGTAAAGTTTCGTTGCTTTGAAAAATTCTCCTACTTTACAAAAATTTAAGGTCATTATAGATATCTTCTTCTTGTAGGCTTTATGGATAAGAAAGACATATGGTCTTGGTTTGACTTCTTCTAAGGTTATGAATACCTTTGAGAATAAAGATACCCTTAGAATAGTGGTGGAGTTAAGAGGTAGTAATTCGGTGGAATTGTTTAGGTTAAAATTAGCAGTTTTTAGGCCTAAATTCGATAACTTATTGACCTAAAATCGGGCAAATAGGGCCAAATTGCCTTACAAAGAAAAAATTTTGTAAGTGGAGCAGGGCCATCGGAATGATAATTTAATGGCAAGCTAAGCCTAATTATGGTGGAATGGGGCTAGCCCGGTGAAGTAGAGACCAAAATTACCGCCTTTAGGTGGAATGGGTTTTACTTTACAATGGGACAGCTTTTGTGGAATGTGTCAGAGTTTATAACCTTTGGTTGCAATTGTTTTAGGATTTTCAATAGGGATAGTACAATGGTCAAAATTTTTAAAACCGTTTTGTAAAATAAATCCAGATCATAACGTTAGAACCTTTGCCTTTGAAAAAATTAAATATCACTCCTCGGCCCCTTGCCCTTGAGGTGTTTGTTACGAGTACATAGAGTGTAGGAGTGTGAGGATAGTTTTAATTTTAGTTTATTTTTGACATTTGTGCTACGAAAAACAAAGAGTATAAGGAAAATACAGAAAATACGTTTGGTTTTTTTTTGTTATTTAGGAAAACAAATAGAACACATAAAACACTAAATTCAAAAAACAATAGTGCTGTGAGTTATAAGTCTAAAATGATTAATGCTCGTGTTTTCAAAAGCAGGTTTTTAAAGGCAGTTTAGAAACAAGAACTAAATAGACTCTTAAAATCTCTAATTTTTCTCTCGTTATTATTTTGGATAAATTTTATGAAGACCTATCTGAATGAAATAAAATATTCTATTAGATTTATGTGAAGACTAGAGAAAATTAGATTTTAAGAAAAAGAAAGCAATCGTAATTTAGTAAAGTAAAATTTTAGATCTCGGATATTGAAATGGACTTTACCGTTGGGATCGTCTGCGAGAAATCACAGCTCTGTGTTGAATTTCGGTGTTTGAAGACAGTGAAATTTTGCGTTTTCGAGAGGCATCCAGTGTTAAGATGCCATTAGAGCTAAATCAGTGACAAAAGTCACTACCAGCAATAACACTCATGTGAGCACATATTACATGAGTAGAGAAGTAGTGGAAATGGATGTTTAGATGGTGCCGTATTGCGAACATCTAGAGGAAGGGACATAGATGTCATTTTGTAAATTTTAAATGATAATAAGACGAGAAATAATGCATAATGTCGTCTTACCGCCCGAGCAAGCGAAAACGTGGGGAGAGAAGGGGAGATGGAGCAGGCTATGGATTTCTTGATTTTAGAGAGAGAGTAAGCCCTTCTCTCTAAATTTACCTAGCTAATTCGGCTAGTGAGGAAATTCTCTTCGGGTAAGAAAGTTTATCTATCTGTGAGGCCTCTGGCGTAGGCTCGGTTTAAGGAGTTTTGACAAACTCTGTGAGGTTGGGGTTCCATCCTACTTGTTTTACTCTTGATTTAAGAGCTTTGTTGATGTTTCGGTTGGGTTCCCAGGGCCTTGGGCAGTAGTTTGATCGATCCCCGAATCTTGGAACCGAGTGTGAGGAATTTATGAAACCCGATTTATGCGATCCAAAATAGTTTATGGGCTGTTTTTGGAGTGTTGTGTTATGTTGTGAAGTGGTGTATTGTGATATGTATGAGGCCGAAAATGGCTGCCAAATTGATTCACAAAGTGGGACGTGTTGGTGATTAGGCGTGAGAGCAGTAACTTGGGGTTTCAGCATTCACGTGAATAGTGTTCACGAAATAGAATTGTGAGAAAATGTGTTTGATTTAGAGTGATTCATTAATTGCTGGTGTATGTAAATTAGCTACGTAAGACTAATTTTGGTGTAATGGATTGTGAGTGCATAACGTGTTTGGTGGTGGGTTTGAGTTGTGTGAATGTAATGTGATGATATATTTACATGTGTTATATAAGATTGTGTTGAAATGACATAATGAACCATATACAGCACGGGTAACCTAGAAACTAGGTGTGTGTGCATGACATGGATTTTCACAGGAAAATGAAATGGTTGCGAAAGGAATTTCGGGATGATGTTTTCCGGAGAATGGGGTTGGGAGACGGTCAACGGATCACTTTGGATGAGGACCATGGTATTTGAGGAGGTTCTCTAACACATTCGCTTGGAGGGTAGTCGTATTTTTCTGAGCACGTTCGGTAGTGTATTTTCAATATAGGTTTTCATTTCCAAAAAATGATTATTTTCGTCATGCTTTAGAGCGAGTGTGAGTCGGTGGGGCTCGGGGAAGCAATAGGGATGGCGTAAACGTTCCAGTAGGATCGCATTCTTGGTGTGTTTACATTTGACATTATATGCACTTAGGTGGAAAGTAGCCATTTAGGGTGGTTCTTCTTTGGGCATTAGCTCGCTGTCGAGGAATTATATTTGGTGCGAGGGCATTTGAAGAGATTTCGTCTTAGAGTGATTTTGAAGAAAGTAGGGTTGTGGCTTTGATGGTTTTATAACGTGTACATGGTATGAATTCTAGAATTTTTAATATATATTTGTATAAGTAAATTATTAACTCTTGACATGGTATATGGTTGTTGTACATTGATAGTGTTAGTTCGTGGGCCCAGAGGCCGTTTTTACTCATTTTAATTGCATCAGACCACATTGTAGCCATATTGAGCCCCATTTGGGATATCTTTTGTATTTGGGTGAGACTCTTAGTACCAAGGGACTGCAGATTTTAATGAATGTTATTAAGGTTGCAGACATCCACAGTATTAGGGTTATTGGGTTGTCAGTGGACACCTTGGAGTTTAGGCGTCCACGGCAGTGTCAGAACAAGGTAGCAGATTGCAGTAGGACCCTTGGTGGGTGTGGCCAGGTAATGAAAACCTAGGGATTGAGCTTAGGCCATGATCGTTGAGGGTATAAGAACATCATAGCAAGTATGGCTCGATGTTAGGGTTTAGGTATGTGATTACCTAGGAGATCCCGGAATGAGTCGAACATGCATATGATGTTTGATGTGTGATGGTGTGTATAACATGGATTATGTTATGTGATAGTGTGATCATATGTGTGAATTGTGATTGAAATTGTATGCTTGGTGAATAGCATAGGAAAAAACGTTGAACGCTAGGGCCGAGAAATATAACCTTAGGTGTTCGAGGATTTTTGGGCAAAATGGTTTAGAATTAAAAGAAAAAAAAATTGGTAATTAAACTCTTGAAATTTTTGAAGTGCTTAGGAATTAGTGTTCAGCTCTTTTATGTATATAGATGCTGAAGGGAGGCTGTGGAAATGAAAAAAAAAATGCTGATGTGTTTGGAAAATTTACTACAGAAGGTTTTACAATGTGTAAAACTGGAAAAAAAAAATCAAATCAAATCAAATGAAATAATTTTTTTTTAAATGAAATTTTCTAAAATAAAATTTTGTTGTTAAAAAAAAATAGTTTAATGTGAAATTATTGTGCTTCAATGAATCTGAGGGCGTTGTGCATAAAAATAATTTTTTTGTATGTGAATAGTGTCTCGGGGCTGTGTTTATGCCTTGGAGATACTGCATTGAATTTTAACTTGTCATTTGACATGTGTGGATGGCTAGTCGAGGGCGAAGACGTAGGGGTCTTCCACGGTGAGTCGAGGCACCATCGGCTTGACCCGGTAGGGCCTTTCTTGTGAGGCCACCAGGGATTACGGTCGGCGCTATTGCACGAGCATGTGCAATGGTGAGCTGAGGCGTATCAAGCGATCGCGTCTAGAAGCACATCTCATCCCTCACCGTGCGTGAAAAGAGGAGGGAGTGGGTGACATACGAGAACATCAGGGATATATGGGTCAGCTTTGGTACTAAGGAGGAAGATCCATCTTTAACTGACCGGGAAGAAGCCAGGAAGACCACATTTCTCAAGGATATCGGAGACGGGGCCAAGGTTATGTCGGGACCCGAGGCGGGGATGGGACCTTTAGTCGGGCGAGGCCCAGGATGATGCATTATTTACGCCCAGCGGCTGAACACTTTCGGCCAGGATTGCCCATGAGGGACGAATCCCAAAGGCTATGGGACACCTCAATCCAAATCATCAGTGAGACGAGCTAGGGTTGCCAATCAGGATGGGCAGATGGTGTGCTACCATTGCCAGCAGCCTGGACACATGAGGAGGGATTGCCCCTAGAGACAGGGATCCCAGGATTTTGAGATAGCGCGAGTCCCCGGGTTAAGCGATAGGACCTTGAGGAGAGGAACCTGGTTTGTTCCTCCGCCCCCCTAGTATGGGTCGGAGGCAGGTATCAGTTCAGTGCCGCCCGGCTGGTACGCCGCGGGACGGGACACATAGGCCGGGACGGAGTGTAGGTCGAGGTTGGGCACAAGGTTTGCGGTAGGAGTTCGGACGAGGCTAGGGCGGATGACGTGTTACCATTGTCGCCCGGCTTCCGGGCATGGGGCGGATTGCCACAGGAGGCGGAGGTCTCAAGGTCGCTGCTTGGGGTGACTAGTGGACCAGCGGTGCGTTTCATCCTTGCCTTGTTGTCCCCGATGGCGTTTAAGTTAGATGCATCATGTTCATTCATTAATGCATCTTGTGTGATAGGTTTGGGCATAGAGGTTAAGGCCTTTAGAGATGATGGGAAATTCTTCCCTAGGATGTAGGGTGAGAGTTGGTCAGATGTGTCGAGATCATGAGTCATGGATCTCAGTGATTCTGCTCATGGTGGACCTTAGGGTGGTAGTCATATTGGGTGTTGATGTCATTCTTGACATGGATAGGATTAACTGACCATCGGGTTATGCGATGGTGAGACCTTAGTGGGTTGTTATACCGATCTGATCTGGAAGTTCAGGTGAGGTTACATATACAAGTAAGTTTGGATGCGTGTGTGAAATTCGGAGACGAAATTCTTTTAGAGAGGAAGAATGGGCACGAGAAAATTCAATTTTAAGAAGAAACGAAATATTAATTTTGGTAAAAATCCAAAATTTTTCTAGATCTCGGATGATGAAACAAACTTCATCGTTGGAATCGTCTCGCGAAATCTAGCTACCATGTTGAACTTCGTCAAATTTCGAGACAGTAGAAATTTGCACGTTTTTCGAGGCATTGAGTATCGGGTCTTGTAAAACTAAATACGGTGACAAAGTCACCTACAACATGTACTCATGACTATGTACATGAGTAGAGAAATGATGGAAATGGACGAGACTCGATGGTGCCATGTAGCAAACATCCCAGAGGAAGAGGACATAGATATCATTTTAGTAAATTTAATGATAATAAAGGCGAAATAATCTGTAAATATAAATCTGCTGCATTCAAGCGAAAGGGGCAAAAACATTAGGAGAGAAGGGGGAGATGCGTGGTATGGATTTCTTGATTTTGGGAGAGAGAGTAGCCACTTATACTCTAAATTTCTAAATGTCAAATGGTAAGTGCTTCGGAGCAGAAGGAAAGTTGCTCACCTTGTGAGGCCTACCTGCCGTGGGCTCGGGTTTTAGAGTTCGACCAAACTCCTTGAGGTGAGAGGTTTTCATCAAACGACACTCTTGATTTAAGAGCTTTGTTGATATTCGGTTGGAGTTAAGACCTTGAATGTTAAGTAGTTTGATGATCCCGAATCTTGGAACCAGTGTGAGAATTTATAGAGCTTGATTATGCGATCTTAATAACGTTTATAGAGAGTGATGCAGGTGTTTGTGTTGTAATTTGTGAAACAAATTGTAGTGTGATATGTATGAGGCGAAATGGCTGTGAAATTGGATTCACAAAGAGTGGAACCGATGTTGGTGATTGGCCTTGAGCGATGTAGGGTTTAAATGTTGGCGTGAATAGTGTTCACGAAGTAGAATTGAGAAAGTGTGTTTGGTTGAGTAATTGAGTGAATTTGCTTTCGATGTATAAGTCGCCACGTGAGCTAATTTTGGTGTAATGCGTTATGAAATTGCATAACATGTTTGTGATTGAGTATAAATATATACGCGTAGTATGTTTGCATGTGTTATATGGTGTGTTGAAGAATACAATGGCATGGCCATTTCTTATACAAGGTACTCGCCCAGGTGTGTGCATGACATGGATTTTACGGAAAAATGAAAATGGTTGCGAAAGGAATTTCTGGGATGATTGCTCGGAGGATGGTTGGGAGGCAGATCCAACGGATCACTTCGGATGAGGACCATGGCCCATTTCGGAGGGGTTCTCTAACACATTCGCCTCGGAGGGTGATGTCCCATATTTTCTGGGGCAGTTGGTGAGTGTATTTCAATAACAACGGGTTTGTTTTGAAAATGATTATTTCTCATACATGGCAGGCAGTGTGAGGAGTGGAGAGGACTCAGGAACATGGGGATGACATGAACAACATTCCAGTGGATCACGCATTTACTTGAGTGTGCGTTTTATTAGACATTGTATCACGACAGATTGGAGTAACCCATTTAGGGTGAGTTCCACTCACGGGTGTCAGCTCACCACATGTCAGAGGAATTATCACTATTTCAGTGCGGGAGCGTTCGAGGAATGGCTCGTCTTGGCGGGTGCTGTGAAGCCAGGGTTGTGGCTTTGATGGTTTTATAGCGTATTACATGTGACCAGATTCTGAATTTTAATATCATCATTGTATGAAATGCAATTTTAGCCACTGAAACTATGGTATATAGTTGATGTACGTGATGATCATTGATTTGATGGGCCCGAGAGGCCATTTTACTCATTTAAATTATATGTGGACCACTGTGTGGCCATATTGAGCTGTTTGGAGACCCCGGGGTTTTGTATTTGGGTTACGAGCATCCCACGAGTGATAGTGGGTTGACGGGTTGTCAATGGACACCACAGGTTTTGGAAACGTCCCTTTAAATATCACTTATAAATGATTTTAATTTCATATGACTAGCTAGGTATATGAGTTGGAACTTGGAATCAATATGGAGGCTAAAGATGATAGAATATTTGAGCTATACTTAGAAAGCTTATTTGAATTTTATTATTTTGTTATTTATTTGAGGGCAATCAAATTATTTAGAGTTGATTTAGAGTATAATTATTTATTAATTTTTTTAATTAATTCGAGCTTTGAGCGTTGAAAGTTTAAAAAATAGGACATTCATAGAGGGAAAGACCCCTAGATTTAAGTCTAATGAGGGACAATTTAATACATTATAACAAAAACTTAATTATAGAAAAGTAGTTGACAACAGAGATTTAGCCATTTGAGTCATGAGAGGACTCAAAGTTTAATATTTGCACAATTTGTAATATTAAACCAAACATGCAATAAAGTAATGGAGCCTGATAAGTCGATTCATGGGAAGTATAGGTTGAGATAGGATTGAGATATGATTGTGAAGATCCTTAGATATGTCAAAACGACCTTAATTATTGTAATGTTGATTCAAATTTTGTAAGTGAGATTTGTGAGTACCGTGATCTTTAAAATCATTACTTATTAGGCCTAAGGTCCATTTTGACTCGCATTGTGGAATGGTTCAAGCCCACTTATCGTGTTAAAACTAGGCGGGTAATATCCAGACAAAAGAGTCTCAAATTCCATCTGAGAAAGCCAGGGTGTCTTCTCAAAGACTTGCTTTAGGACGGTCCGTTTAGGATTTCAAGTCCCACAGCTGACCATCCTACTGCATATGAGAAGTTCATTATGGATAAGCATATGAAGGCAAAAAATACGCAAAAGAGATATTTATCAACGGATGACCTAGTTCCCAAATCCCTTATTTCTCGGAAGATTAATCCTTAATAAGGAAAAACAAATTTTATCCCTTATTTCTCGGATGATTAATCATTGATAAGGAAAAACATAGTTTATTTCTTATTTCTTGGAAGATTAATCCTTGATAAGGAAAAGTGGATTTTATCCCTAAAATTGAGCAGAGATTTGGGAACCAAGCCCTATAAATCAGGAAGATCCCCTACGAGGTGAAGGTAAGTCAATTCCAATTGTATGAACTCTCTGCTTCTTCTTCTCCATCTTGTGATGACTCAATCATCAGAGAGCATGGTCGGCACACCACCGTCAGATCACCTTTTTGAAGGTTCACGTTGCGTGGCTAATGCTTAGGGGTTTAGTTATCGAGGTCCGCCTGGTGCCGTGCGTTTGTGAGAATCAAGCGAAAGTCTCATCTACGGACGCGAGGCCCGACTTCAGCGATTGTGCGGCAGCCGCTATCACGGGACTCTGCTCGATTCCCCCTTCCACACCTAATTCGTTTGAGGCAGTCACAATGTCAAGCCATCCGATTAACTTGTCCTTTAGAGATCAATTCCTCCATTGACGTCAAGAGATGGAAAAAAAAAACAGGAGGAACAAGTAAGACAGATGAAGAAGTTGCAAGGTCATGTTGAACACTTGTAGCATAAGAATGACCAGTTGCGGGCCCAGATAGAAAAAAAGTCGTGATCTTAGAAAAGATGTACGAGATAGCGATTGGTATGCATCAATCCCCTTGCAATAGAGGAAGGAGCCAGATTATTCGCGGCGATGTCGATACGGAGATGATAGGTTGTCTCGAGGCGGGTTCCCAATCCATGGTCTCACCCCTGACCAAAGTGCTCGGGGGAGCCGCAGAGGCAATCCTTGTGAAAGTCTTCGCATCCACGCGCGCCGGTGAGTGCCGTGTAGTACGGCGCATCCGTGGAACAGGAGAAGGTAGTCGGGAGGCGAGAACCAACCCAGTCAAGCCCCCCCAGGAATGTGTCGGTACTACGGACATGATGCCACCAATATCGTTTGTACATCTTTTCTTTGATATAAGACCAACACATTCTATATGCCTCCGACAACTTTAATACAAGGCTTGATGACGTGCTCTCTTCGCCCTTAGGGCAACACATTCTTGATTACGAGCCACCTCGTAGTTTTCTTATACCAACTTTTGCCACGTTTGATGGCTCTCTTTGATCCCATCACGACCATATGCTCCATTTAATCGAATGATGATACTAAATGCGAGCAATGGCCAGAAGGTACAACGTGTAAGTATTCACGACTAGTGCGCAGGGGCTTAGGTTAGCTTGTTTCACAATCTCTTGTGTAATTCAATAAATTTGTTCAATGAACTATGGGTTGCATTTATATCGTAATATCTTTGTTTGGGCAAGTCGTTCAACAGGTAGAATCATATAGCATGGACGTGGTCCTCTAAAACTTTAGGAGAAGATTTGGACCATCTTCTCCTTTCTTCCAGTCACTATCCTTAGACCCGCCATCGGCAGTGGAAAATTATCTGAGGTAGTGATAAGTACTCGATGTTGGAGGACAATATCGAATTGCAATAGCCCAAGCCCAGTCATGATTACAAACCCGACTAGGCGAGGAAGGAAATAAGTCATGCGGGAAGCGTCTGAGTCAAGGAAGGTGAGGTAGAGAGACCGAAAGAGATCACATTGTCAGTCCACGGAAAATGAGGAGAGCCCCATGATTCGCCCTCCACAGACATCTATACGAGAAGTTATTGCACGATCATTTGCGACTTTGATGAGTAAAACTTATCTATTTTAAGCGTTTTCAAGTATATTTTAAACCCAAAGTTCAGTTTAATGTAAATTATGGAGCTTTCACGGTTATGTTTTGTAGGAAATTAAGGAAAAGAAACGAGGTCGACGAGAAAAGTAGAAATCGGCATTGGCTTATGCGAGAAAAAGGGCTAATGTCATGACATCAGATTTCCAATGTCGCGGCATCATTGAGCATTAGGAGACACTAAACCAATATCGCGACATCCACGACTCAATGTCAGCGACATCAAAAGCAACCTCAGCGGTCAAACTACGCCCGGACATCCAATGTGCGTGACATCTCACGACTCTGACTACAACGTATTCATTGTAGTGAGTAGAATTAAAATGTTCAATGTCTTTGACATCCATGACTCGATATTGCGACGCCAGCGAGATTGTCAAGTGGTATTATCAGGTTGAACAATGTCCGACATCCACCATGACATCGTGGCGACATCGAACAAAGCCTCGACCGGTGAAACGCCGGTTGGCTTGATGTCATGACATTAAAGCAATGTCAGCGCGACGGCCCAGATTAAAGTAGCACAGGTGAAGTTTAATGGACCGAATCCGACATCTCCATGAAGCCCCGTTCAGAGACATCAATGTAATGTTGCGACATTGACAACATGACTAATAGGAAATGTCGCGACATCGGACCAAAGCAACTAAGGTGGTGAGACCAACTCAATGTCACGACATCGAACCGGTAATGTAAACATCGGCCGCGACATTGGCTGAGAGAGCTTCAGAACATTAAGATTCAATGTTGAGACATCATAGCAATGTTGTGACATCAGCTTTAGGTGGTCAAGATGAACTTAACTGACCAATGTCGCGACACCAGGTTAGCAATGTCGTGCCATCAGTTGAAATGATCATAAAAGCGGTCGGTGCCGCGACATCAAGGATTTAGTCATAATAGGCTAATGTCGCGACATGAGTCAACCGACATAGTAGTTTCGATGTTGCAATGATGTCGTGACATGCATGCGATAGTAGTTTTAGGCGGGGATTTTCTTGGGCTTTTCGAATCACCGTAATTATCTCTCGTTTTAGAGACCCCGAGACAGGCTTATAAATAGAAGCACCTAGGGAGTAGTGTGCAGCTTCCAATCGCTTTTCATCAAGTTTTTGTGCTTTTTTGGGAGGGTTGAAGTCTCATTGTATATATTTTTCTTTTTATTTTCCCTTTTATTTTTTTAGTTTGTTTTGGATTTAGTTTTCTTATTAGAGTAGTGATCTGAACTAGGATTCCCTGCATTTGGATGAATGTATTTCAAACATTTTTGTTTGAACTGATGGAATGAGAATTTTTATGGTCGTTTATCTTCAATTTGATTACAATTTCAATGAATTTATTTGATCAATAGTCATTGTCATTTGTGACCTAGATTTGAAAAGCTAAGCTCCCTCTAGGAAGAATATGTTGTTGAGATTATTGATTATAATATTTTAATGATGTTTTGGGTATGAAAGCAGGTGATTTAACTAAGTACTCTCTACATTGAAATGTCGAATATCGATCATTTGGTACCCAAAAGAGTTTGTCATTTGCTCTGGTTCTAGGAATCCCTCTGAGTGACACAAAGATGGACTACGAGGCAAGGCGGAGTTACTTGGGGTAAATTACACGTATTGGCTGAACTAATGCCCTTTTAGGATTACTTTGATGTATCACTGGTGATGATCTAACCTCTGACTTCAAGGGTTCCCTTCTAGATGACAGCAGGAGTGTGTTCCCAAGGCATATGATCCACCTATTGATATAACAATTTAATTGGAAGGTTTCACCTCGGTTAGGAGAACTGATCTCAACCTTGTGTTAGCAGAGATTCTAATCAAGGAGAGAGGAAATTATTGTCTAATTGATGGCTAAGATACCAATTATTTTGGAGAGGGCTTGCATTATCCTGTCTATAGGGGCAAGCAATTTCTAGTCTTAAGAGATGACTGTAAAGTACTGAAGAGGAAAAACAGCCAAATCTTAAAAGAGGATCAATTCATACAAGTAGCTCTTCAGACCCATTGTCTAGAGATAAAAGTGTGGTAAGTTGGAGAGTAAAAATGTATGAATTGATTTAGGGAGAAATCCATTGCTACACTAATTTGCTCTTGGACAATTCCAAGGTTCATATCCCATACTTTATATTTTATTTGGAACTTGCAAAGTGATGGTCACACCATTGTTTTCATTCCCAGTGTTATTTCAGTCTAGTGAACTGTCTAATCATGTATTTTAGAATTTCATTATTTCTTTGATTCACTTTACCTTAGAAGTTAAATCCATCCTGAAATTTGGAAGTTCAAATAGTGAGGATCTTGTGAGGGTAGTTAATCTTTAAATTTTCTAATCAATCCTCGTGGGAATTATATATGGACTTAAAAATCCACTTTATTATTTGTATGACCTGTGCACTTGCGAGTGAATTTGGAGCCAAAACCAATTTAAATTGCAAAATTATTACCTAAACAACAGAGAAAGCAGATTCTACATATATTCAATCAAACAAGTTTTGGCATGGCTTGTTTGGGGATTGAATAATTTATGAATTCTGTCATGCTATAAACTCAGTCGAGTTTTTGGTCTATGTTGATAAATCAAAAGGTAATCAAGTTTGTGACGTCGATGTACTACCGATTACTTTTACTTTTAAATATCTTCAAAACACTAATACAAATACAAATACGTTTTCAATCTTTAGTGGCTCTATGCTCTTGTGCTTTGACGACATTCAAATCAATTGCAGTTTTTTTCATTTAAGACACATTCATGCTTGTTTTGTAAAAGATAATTAACCTTACGAATATATATACGTAAATATAATTTTAGCAAAGGGGGCCCACATCATTTTTGTTTTAATACACATTTTCCATTAAATATGGCATTGCCTTGCCCATTTAGTCAATTTACCTTTATACATTACAACATTATAAAATTTATTTTCAATACCAAAATATTTACAAAACAAATCAAGATTTCACTTTTGAATTATAGTTTCAATACAAAAATAGTCAAATCATTCATGTATGCATATGACGGAGCTTTACTTATCTTCAGTGTGACTTTGACAATGACTTTGAATCTCATTGGCCCTTGCCTTTGTACCTGTTCTTTCGGTACCTACGCTATGATAAAGCGGCCTTTCAGCATTTTCGTGCTTGCGGTTCAATATAGTTCCTCTCTTCCCATTTGATTTAATACAAATCATGCAATTTTTCTAAACAATGCTTTTTAACCTTTTTGAATGATCAATGCAATACAATACATATATTCATTTCATATACATTCATTTATAGTATATTGATCATTCCAAATATGTATTTTCATATGCAATAAATCATTCAAAACAAAAATCATGCATTTCACAATTTTCTTATCATTTCAATTTGCCCTTAAACGAATTTAACCTATGTTTTCGGTGTATAGGATAATGGAATCACCAGCACGGTCTCGTTGGGCTACAGGTCGGTATAAAAACATTTTGTTTTATAACACGGTACGGTCCTACTGGGCTACTGATTGGTTATTAAAAATCAGTTCGTGAACAATATCGATACTGTCCCGCTGGGTTATGGATCGGAGTGACACATCATTACGTTCGTTCGCGATGCGCTGGGTGACTCTTATTGGTATACCAATATATTCTCAACTTCCGAATTTAACGGTTAAAGATTCACAATGGGGCGTTCAAATCATTCATAGAAAATCTGATTATAGTATGTACATTTATACAAACAATTCATTTTCAATACTCATGTAATTTTTCATATGCAAATCATTCACAATCAATTGCCTCAAATCAATTAAAACAAATCAACATGCTTTTTCTTATAAACCATTTCAACAATTCAAATCATTTTGTAATCATTCAAACACTTTGGTATTAGAGAGACAGAAGTGGAGAACAAGCTCAATGGAAACAAAGAGAGTCGAAGAACAAACCAAAAACATTTGCACTTGGGAGTTCCCGAATCCTCAGGAATCTCGATCAATTAGGACTTTTCCTCCTTAATAGGCCCCTATTCCAATACAATTAACAATCATATTAGTAGTTTGGTATTCTAGGAGTTCTATTTAGGTTTACTTTCTACCCGACTCCTTTTCCAAACATTCTTCCTCTCTTTAAAAATCCTTAACATTTGTTTTGGCGTTGTTATGCCTCATTTAATCTATTTGTGGGTTGGGATGCCACACGGTTCACTACACTTAGGGGGATTCGGAAAGAAAAACTCAACAAACATAACCACAACCAAGTAATTAGTACACTTGGTAATACTATCAAATTTTTAGCAAGGTGAAGAACCAATTGATTCGCATTCACGTAGGTGTGCAAGAGAAATCAACAAAATTTATAACCTAAATTCCTCCTACTGCCATAGCCTAGCTACTGCAGTATAATGGCTCTAGGGTCAAACATAGGGATGGGTTTTCTTCACACAAATGATTAATAGTTGGCTCAAAATGGTGGATTTCAATTTGGATTTGGGGTTTTGATAAAACTTGGAAACTGAAAATAAAACAAGTTAAAATGTAAAATAGAACTCCTTGAAGTGTTAGGTCACTGGGGTTGGATTCCTAGGGCAACCAAGGGTTTCCAGGGTCCTTTCCTCGCGTTGGGGAGGATGACCTATAGTCATTTCCCGAATCGGATCTTCATTTAACTATAAAAATTGACCCTTAATAAATATCCTTTGAAAAATGGCATCCACTGGCCATTAGTGCTCTCGGTCTTTAAAACACAAGTCACCTTGACTCACCTTACAATGGATCATAAATGATAACTAACAAACATCAATGAATCTAACATTAAGCATCCAATGAGCCTAAAAGCTTACCAAGTAATAACCATTCAAGGTGACTCAAAAGGGATCAAACCTAAAGTTAAAAAAGAGAAAACGATAAAGCGTGGACACATGAAAACATGGAACCTCAATTGCCTTCGAATCCCATAACCAGCAGCCTTCCTTGAGGAGGAAGGGTTTCTAGCCACTCATCCTTTTGAGTTGTCATCTCGAAGTGTTTGGCTGCGGAAAGTGAGAGAAAATGAGAAAATGAATCTTGGAAAATAAGAGCGGGAAAATTCCCTTTCCGGGATCTAATGCTTGCCAAAAAGTCTACATGCAAGTTGTTTGAACTTATATAAGCTCGATTACAAACAAAAATACAAAAATATCCTCAATACCCACTTATATACATGAAGGGTAAAGTATTGGTAAAATGCAAAAAGTGGGTCAATCGGAAGTCAAAAGGGGCGAAAATCACAAATGGAGGAAGCGATTTTTCGCGGGGTACGAAATTTGCATAATTTTATGAGCTTCATTTCCTTGCCTCTTTTGCTCTTCTTCACTCCGATTTCGATATGCAATCTTGAGTTGGCTTGAATTCTTTGTGCTTGGATCAACTCAACAAAATTGGCATAAATAGCTTACGAAAACTACAAAATTAGCCCTGAAATACGTCGAGTAGAATAAATGGGACATAACGCGTGCAAATCGGGTTAATTCGGTTGATTAATACACAAAAATTAACAAAGCCTACAATAAATAGGGTTCAAAATAGCACTTTTTTGGGCCATAATATTCCCCAACCGACACATTGCTAGTCCCTTACTTGATGAAAGAAGAAAGCGAACAAATAATAACAAAATTATATTTCTCAAAAAATGAGTATTTAAAAGTATGTGGATGAAGTAATGCCTAACCCTCAATGAGAATCACGAAACCACAGCAATAACCATCACGAGAGAGTGGAAGCCATACAAAATTCAGTATCAAAAGAGTTTCCTTCTCTAGAGAATCAACCTAGAATTTCCACCAAAATCTAGGTGTTTATATGATTAGTTTTCAACAATAAATTACTTGGCCTCTCTCCCCGACCAGCTCACGCTGACCCTAGTATACTAAGCCGGCCTAAATAGATCAGGACGTGCTCTTATTCCATAATTCTTTTTGTCTTGTAGGGTGCAATGCTGAGGAATCGACTTCACCAAAGCCCATGTAATGGGGATCCACTAATGACTCCTAACTTGATTAAGGCTTAGGCGTCAAGTCATAAGGGTTTTTATACAGAAACTATGCCAGGACTTACACCTGGACACAGACTTGGGGACTCTGGCACCTACAACTTGCTCAACCTCACCCATTCACCCATGTAGCAAGAACTAAGTCGGTGGCTCCCAACCAGTTGACTTAGGGCACTAAGCTTTAAAGACTTTCGCCGTATACCCCTCGGACCGTGCTCGAGTTTCAAGGCAAAGCGTTGTAATTTTCTTATTTTTCTTTTTTTATTTTTTTATTATTTTGGAAGACTCATTAGCCCTCTTTTCATGGGGGTCCTTAACCTATTAAAGGTAGTCAATGAAGTTAGGATAGGTTTTGCAAGGTTTAGGAGGTTAGGCGGGTTTTTCGACCTATTGTTTAGGCTTGTGTACAGGTGTGTGGTTAGCTAAAGGCGGAAGAAAAAGGTCGAAAGCAACAAGAATTCTACTAATCATCCCACTCAATTAGGCATGGAACCAATCTAACAACAATAGCATTGGACAAAGTTTCAATTTTTCACACTGCAGGCTAGGCAAAACACAAAAAAAAAAAAAGGCAATTTTGAAAACTGAAAGTGTAAGGCTGTATAGTATGTACATAAAAATAAACAGCTATAGTTTCAGCTTTTCCAAAACAACTAACAACTTCACAAACAAGACAAGCTTGATAAGCCATGAACAGCACAAAATGGGCTTGCTCAGAAATAGTAACAAAGCATAAATGTAAAAGCCACTTTCTTCGCTCTTTCCCCAGACCAAATGTCACATTGTTTTGCAGCGTAATAGGGCTTCAGTTGGAAAGTTAGAGAAGGAAGTGATACCTCCTTGATGGGATGTACCCGTTGTTGGATAGGAGATTTCACAAGCTTTCCACCGAGACCTTATTCACTCCGATCAGGCTTCAAATGAACAAGTTGGAAGAAGAAAAAAGAGAAAAAAAAGTGACCAGTTGGAGCATTTTGAAAGTTTCACCTTTATAAAAATTTCAAAAGTGTTCTTCTGGCTAGATTTAGATTCTACACTCTCTAATATTTCTAATGGTACTAAGAACACCTAAAACGGAGTTCGGATGAGAAATTTATGGGCAAAACAAAATGGGAGTCGATTCGCATTTTTGCAAAAATTTGGCGGCTGAGAGATCAATCTGCCTGAAATTTTGCAGCTACGAAATTACTCACAAACTTTTCCTTTGGCTCTATCATCTCCTATGCTTCAAAATTTTGACATAAACTGCAAAAATAAACACAGGAAGAATAAAAAAAATGCAGAAAAATGAAAAATAAGCTAGAAACAAAGATTAAATTAAAATTGGAGGAAATCTAAAGAGAAAAACTAAATAAATCAAAATAAAATAAAATAAAATAAGAAAAATTCAAAATAAAAGTGGGGAGGCCAGGTCCCCTAGGAACTAATTCTCGAGCCTTTGGTGATGGAAGCTAGTGGAAATTTAATGGAATTGTTGAGGTCCGGTGCTCAGTCACAGTACGACACCGAGCCATCCATTTGTGCCATACGGTATGAAGCGTTGCCAATGTCTTTGATGTAATGACAAATGTTTTGAGCAGTGGCTACTAACTACGAAGTTTTACCTGGCTTGATCGATGGGTAGCCTTAGGCTTTTAAGCGACGGAGTGCTTAATTATAGATTGTGTTATAGGCGTAGGCAAGATGTATACTTGGTCAGTAGAGGGCAGGTGTAAATTATGCTTTTGGAGCTCTTCCATTGCATCCTTTCCACTACCCTCCTCAGTCAGCATTGGGGAGGTTTCTTCTTTCTTTTCCCATGGACGGATAGCAGCACCAGTGTCTGAGGATTCAAAATTTTCTATCAGCCCTTCTTGTAGCTGTTGTAGACACTGCTCCTCCACTATGGTGTCACTCAGGCACTCTTCCTCTTGATGAACGTGCTGATTGGTGAGCCTTGAAATGGAGTTATGCAGGATGTCAATTTTTTGATCAAGGTCACTTTGAAGCACATCAATTTTGGTCTGAGAGCTTTCCTGATATCAATTCTTTGTCTTAATTTGGCATTGATTGTCTTTTGCTCTTCCACAAAGTCACCCACTAGCTTGGTGAGGTTTAGGATGACTTGTTCAACTGGAGAGGTTGACTATGGTGGTTGAGGCTGAGATGAAGAAGCATACTGTGGATGTGGAGGAGGTGCATATTGTATAGGTTTTGGTCCCATGAGAGGTTTAGGTGGTTCCTCCAACTAGGGTTGTAAACATTTCCATATGGTGCAGTTGTTGAAGGCACCATGCATGAGGGCACACTCATTCATGGAGGGTTTCTATAGTCCCTCATGGACCTATATCCGTTTGGATTGCTCTCCATGGGTTGCTGACTTTGTTGTTCTTTAGGAGGAGGTTCCATTTGGTTCACATTTAAGATCACTTGTAACCGGGTACTATAGAGGCCCGGCCAATGACTAACTTTGCCTCCCGGAATTCCTTACCCACTGGAACATGTTCTCTGCTGGAAAACAGGGCAACACCAAACAAAAAAGAAAAAAAACAATTCTACCCCAAAAAGGGTAGTGTTAACTAAAAAAACAAGCGCCAAAACAAAATTAACAAAGCCCAGCCAGAAAAAATACTGAGAAAATAAGGAAAATTCATCAATACTTGTGATGAGGATCACAAGTGTTCATTAGGTCATCATTTGCACTTAGGCACCATCCCCGGCAATGGCACCATTTGATTCGCATTGAGGTAGGTGTGTCGGAATCAACAAAATTTATAACCTAAATTTCTCCTACTGCCGTAGCCTAGCTACTACAGTTTAGTGGCTCTAGGGTCGAACATAGGGATGAGTTTTCTTCGCACAAATGATTAACAGTTGGCTCAAAATGTTGGATTTCAATTTGGATTTGGGGTTTTGATAAAAACACTGGGGTGAGAATGTTTTAGAGCGAAAATAAAACAAAGTTAAAATGCAAATAGAACTCCTTGGTGTTAGGTCATTGGGGTTGGATTCACAGGAGCAGCGGGGTTTCTAGGGTCCTTTCTTGCGTTGGAAAGGGACAGGCCCTATAGTCCCATTTCCCTAACAGATCTTCATTTAGCTATAAAAATTGACCCTTAATAAATATACTTTGAAAAATGGCATCCATTAGCCATTAGTGCTCTCGGTCATTAAAACACAAGTTACCTTGACTCACCTTACAATGAATCATAAATGATAACTAACAAACATCAATGGATCTAACATTAAGCATCCAATGAGCCCAAAAGCTTACCAAGTAATAACCATTCAAGGTGACTCAAAAGGGATCAAACCTAAAGTTAAAGAAGCAGTAAAGGCGTTGGATGCACATGAAAAACATGGAACCTCCGATTGCCTTGAATCCACGTACCCGACCTTCTCCTTCAAGGAGGAAGGGTTTCTAGCCACTCATCCTTTGAGTTGTCATCTTCGGAGGGTGTTTGGCTGCCCAGAAAGTGAAGAAAATGAGATAAACTGGAGAGAAAATGAGAAAAGTCTCCCCCTATACAAGATTTGTTTGGAGCTTATATAAGCTCAATTACAAGCAAAAATACAAAAATATCCTCAATACCCACTTATACATGAAGGGTAAAATGGTAAATGCAAAAAGTGGGTCAACCGGAAGTCAAGGGCAAAAATCCCACCGTCACGAGGAAGCAATTTTCGCTGCCTTGATTTTTCGCGGGCCGTTCATACCTCATACGCTTTCTTCTTTCCCTTTGACTTACGATACGTAATCGCGAGTTCGAGCTTGAATTCTTAGTGCTTGGATCAACTCAACAAAATTGGAATAAATAAACACCAAAAACGACAAAATTAACAAGCACTAAATACGTCCAGTAGAATAGCGGGTTATACTTGTGCAGTGGGTTGGTCGGTTGATTAGTACACAAAAGTGCTCAAAACCTACCCATTAAATAGGGCTCAAAAATGCTTTTTTGGAACACCTAATCACCAATTTCCATTCAATGAAATATGAGTTTGAATTCTAGACTCAGGAAGCTTTCCATTAGAGTCCAGGCAAGAATCAGTTCAGATGAAAAGTTATAGTCGATTGAAGTTTGACATAAAGTCAGGGGCTTGAGGCTACACTTAAGAAATTTATTAGGTTCACGCAAAAATTCGGGAGGCTGCGAGTTTCGGTAACTGCAAAAATTTTGCAAGCCTTGTGAAATTTCGTAGCCTATGTGAAACTTTTTTCGTAGGGGTTGCGAAAATTTACAACATTCACTGTTTTCGTTTTCTTTTCCTTTTTTTCATGTTTAATCCACTTGAAAACAGTTAACCAACACTAAATCAATGCATTTGTGGTTCATAATAGAACACACATGCAGTAGTCAACTACACAAATCAGTTTCCGATCCATTTAAACCAATCCATTTTTGGCTCAGCGAGCCTGAAACGAGAAGAAAGGCAGTTGGCTATTCTAAGGTTTCGGTTTAGAGGTTCATTTCTACCCCCAAATACAACTTCGTTTCCCTATGAGGTTTCAGAGCAGAGGATTCTGCTCTTACCTTGCAAGAAGAAATGAAACCCTAGGTTTTCTTGACTTAGCGAAACTTTTCTCCCGATCAAAAACAAACCAATATGACCAATGAAAACACTTGAAATCTAACTTGATACAACCATAAAAACTCGTTTATAACCAATAAAAACACTTTTTATCTAAATGTGGGGTTTTCTCGAACATAAAAAAATGAGGTGGGGTTTAGTTTTCTTACCTTAAAACCTTTGATTCTTAAACATTATAGCTTCCTCCTTCTTCTTGATCACTTTTTCCTTAATTCACATGGAGTAAAAAAAAAAAAAAATCACCCATCAACTCCCTTACTTAATGAGAGTTATGTCTCTCAAAGACCACATTTTGGTCTTAATACCCTATTCTTTCATAAGGCCTTGTTTTGGCTGGCCCACTGGAATTCCTGCTTCTCACATTTTTCTCATTTTAACTCTTCATTTCACTTTCGTTTTCCTTCATTTCATTTCATTTTCATTTTAACATTTACCTCCTCATTTATGACCCTTAGGTCATCATTGTATTTATCAATTTTTTTGGCTCTATCAAAATTTAGAGTTTGTATCATTTTTGTTTTCAGCCATTTAATGTAGAAAAATATAATTAATTTATTTTACACCCAAACTTGTTATAAATTTATAAGATATTTAGACGTTAAGTTTATGGCAGTTGCGGGTTAGAGCTAAATAAAGCTTAAGAGATCAAATATTCTTACCAAAGAAAATTGCTAGTTTGCATTTCTTTTAACTTTTATAAAAAATTGCAAAAATAGTTTTAGCTTTACGAATAGGCGAAACAGCTCTGATCTTTTATGAAAGCATATCATAATATATTTATGTATCTATTGATCTCATGATCTCGGTGTATTTCCATTCGAAATTTATCACATGCACGAAACCAAAGCGAGGCTATTGCCATTAAACTCTTAAGATTGGAGAGGACAGCGAGGAAATGCGAAGAAGTAAGAAGTGATGAATCGGTCATGGCATGGCAACAAAGTACATGGAACATCTGACTTTAGGGGGGAGAGACCTTAGGAGTGAGGATGAAGAGAAGATTTTTTGAGACCAGTCATCGAGGATAGATATTCACATTTGTGAGGCGACACGCCTGGGGTAACAACATTGAGTTAAAAAGTGGCTCTTGTGCAATGGTGCATTAACGATAGTATCTTGGTCATCCCGGTGAAGACCTAATAGACATATGGGTAGATTTATGAGAATGACCAACACGGTGAAACTGAATGGGGTGAGACCTGAAGTGATAAAGCTACAACTCTTTCTATTTTCACTGAGAGATGTGACAGTAACTTGGTTTGAGTCATTGTCTTATGGATTAGTGAACAACTGGGAGGTTGGTGGAAGCCTTACATGGTAGATTTTCCTTTGCGAAGTCTCGCGGAGGAGGAGATGAGAGATTATTGTGTTAAGTACGGGAAGTGAAGAGCCTTTAGAATGCACAAATCTTGCAGAGATTCTTTGAAGGATGACCCCGATGTGACATTGGTGCGACCACAGGATGGACATCTTTTACCATGCCATGAATTACACCTCAGGGGATCATAGATCACGGCGATGTGGAGCATTTAAAGAGCGAGTCTTTGAAGAGGCCAACTAACTTTATTGAAGATTTGGCCCCGAAAGCAACTATAGAGCTCCATATAAGACTTTAAAGGGAGCGACGATGGGTGAGAGAGGTGGTGTAATAGAGAGCTAAATAGGATAGGCTACTTTATAGAGAGGCTAGCTCCGGTGCATTGGCTTGAACAAGTTAGGGAAACCGGGGATAGAAGAATGATTCAACATGAAGTGGCAACAGGTGGAAGGAAATGAAGCGGAAAGTATCATTGATGGGGACTTGCTCATGGGGGTCCTATCCCAGTGGGAGGGGCTCGGATTGTAGGTGGAAAACGAAGTTACAATTTCAAACCCAACACCCGACCTTCAACCATTACACACCGTGTGAGGAACCATGAATTTCTCATATGGAGGTGGAGCACGTAAGGCTAAGACACAGTAATAGAACTATCATTAGCGGTATGCTCCACGTAGATTCAGGGACAACATTAGTAGAGCATGGAAGGGCAGATCGGGGCCAAATAGGTCTAGTCTTTTCCCCAAAGGCCCGGATGTTGCAGGCTTCATGCGGAGAAAAAAAGACTACGAACATTCATGAACAAAATTTTCTTGAGCTAAGCGGCATTCAGAATATTGTGACATGTTTTTTAGACCAAACTAAATATCTTAAAATGGAGACACAAGGTGGGGCTGACCATTGCAGCAATGCATAACTAGTCAAAGGATGCCTTCCCAAGTGATACCAAGAAGAATCCTAAGTATGGTAGTGATTCTAAGGAGTGGCAGAGAGTTAGAAAACGAGAAAGAAGATAGAAAAGAGGAGAAAGTTGAGAAAATAATGAAGTTTGAAGAAATCAAGTTGGATGGTTCGAGAGGAAAAGGCTGAAAGAATAAAAAAGAAAAGGTCTTTGCAAGAATAGCCCGGAGTAGAGAAAACTTGAAGAAGAAAGAAGAGGGTGCAGCATGTGTGCCCTTTGTTCCATTTCCTCGAAAATGACAAAGGAAACAAAAGATGGAAGACGGTTCCCTCCTGAATTCTTGGACATGTTCAAGAAGATAAAGTGCTATACAACACTGTTGAGACATTGGCTGGATGCCTAGTGCTTAAAGTTTCTAAAGGATGTCGGGTGAAGAGGGAGATTCTGAAGGAGTGGTGGGCTTGTGACTGTCTGTGATTGAAGAATTTACCTTTGAAGATGGGATGCAGCATCTTTACCATCACACCTGCATAGGGAATTTTAATTTGGGGAAGGCTTTATATGATTCGGGGGCCAAGCATTAACTTGATGCACACTTATTGTAGTGAAGAGACTGAGTTTAGGGTGAGCTTACTCCTACAAGTATGACCTACAGGATAAGCGAATGGGACTATGGCTCAAGCAGAGGTCATGAGTCATACTCACCAAAGGTGGGAAAATTTAATTTTCCTGTGGACTATGTGGACATGGAAAGACACACAAGTCCAATGCCTTAGAGGCCTTTCTTGGCCACGGGAGGCACATGTGATAGGAGTTAAGAAGGAGAGACTCACTCTTGAGAGTGGGAGATGAAATATTACATTTCAATCTACATCAAAGTCGGAAACAATATGATTGTGACAATGCTGAAAGTGAGATTGTAGAACAATTTGTTCCCATCAGTCTTGGACTTATAAATGATAGTAAAAACCAGAATTCAATGAATGAGAATGAGATGAATTTCTAATTTATTGAGGCTCATGATGTTGAATATCTAAATTCTAGTTTTGAAATTAGAGAAATAGTACTCGATCAAAGGAAATAGGTGTAGAAAATTGGCATTAGTGAAGAGAAGGGACAAGAAGTGGAAAAAAAGTTATGAAGGGCTAATTCTTGAAATTACTACAAACATCTAAAATGTCCTTCTTAGGGTGAAAGAACACAACTGTAATCATAGCAGTTGACTTGACATTAGAAAATGAGCAAAAACTAATAAGAATTATCGGGAAATATAAGAGTCATTGCTTGATGAGTAAAGGCTTCCAGAGGTTAGTCCTTCAATTTACTGCATAAAATACTCTTGGAGAGAATGCAACAACATAAAATTGAGTCATTGTTGAACCCGAGTGATGAAAGAAGTTATCGAGGAAATGAGGTATTAAAATGATTGAATGCGAGGATTTAATACCATACGTCTCAGGACAGCCCTTGGTAAGCCAGTTCATGTGGTTCCCAAGAAAGGGTGGATTCACAGTCGTACTAGAAATGAGAAAAACCAAATTGATTTCAGCAGGCGTGACAAGATGGAGGGTGCGTTGAATTCTGAGAAAACTTAACACAACAACCAAAAAGATCCACTATCCTTTTATACTTTATTGATGAAATGCTAGGCTGGGTTAGTGGACACCCTTATGCTGCGATGATTCATTAAGTTTATAATCAAATTGCCATAGCCCTTGAGGACCAGGAGAGAAAGCTGCACCTGTGTCCTTATGACACCTTTTATTTTGAAGGATGCCATTTGGATTCTGTAATGCTCCTGCTACCTTCGAAGGTGTAGCGGAAAATTTAAAATTTTGCGCGCCACAACCCGACCGGGGATCCATGTGGTCGATCGGATAGTTCAAGGATAGAAGAATACCTTATTATCGCTAGAAGATCCTTATTCGCAGCGTCATTCTTAGTCAAACCCTCAACAGCCAGACTTAAAGGCGTGGCTCGTCGCTCTACCCTCTCTGACTATCTGAGCAGGCCTTTTCAAAAGCTGGGGAAAGCGGGTGTGTGCTATGCCAGGGTTAAAGTCTCCACCCCGAACCCCTAGCCGCCTCTCTCAATTGTGAAAACGAATGAATAAAGCCGCATAGGGATCCCTTGGATTTAAATACCAATTTTATGCCCTAGGGTTGGTTTAAGCCCATTATATGTGTGTGATACAGTGGGTCCACATAATGTGTGATGGAACAAAACATTTAGAGCCCACAGGATCATAGCGACCTCTATTAAAAGGAACTATGACCACTAAATTATGTGGATGTCAATAGCTGAAATAAACTCAATCCATAATAAATGTAAGTAGTCCACTGTCAGCGATATCTAGTGAATATAAGGCATGGACCTTGTCACCCTTTTGTAAATTCAATCATGCAATTTTCGACCTCCTTGTAAACCGATAATACAAATGGCATTAATAACCTTTATTAATTCATTTGAGCATAACCATGCAATTTCAGTCTCACATGTGTCGAGGGCCCCACGGATATCTATGGAATGAGGACAAATCCGCACCTCATCCCTCCGTCCCTACGCAGTTTGTTATGTCCAACTAAAGTCGTATTTACCACCCTATTACAAATGATGTTGGAATTGTGTCAAAACATAAAGAAGCCTGTGCAGGGACCTATGGTAGTGTTAGATTGAAGGACAAAGAAGACATTATTCACGATGAAATACCTTGACTTGTAATCCATGAGTATTCTCATGATTGGAATTCGATCCGGTACATTATGTTACAAACATGTGCCCATGAGCTGACAATATCGCGCCATGATGGTAGAACATGACCCGATAGTCAAAGCTCCATACTAGTCTTAATTCCATATTTGTCACGATATTGAATGACTAAGACAATTAGAATAATTATTCCATTTGAAGTCCAGGGGTCCTACTATCAAGTTACACACTTGATGACCATAAAGTGGAATCAGCTATTCATGGGGTAAATCTGAATTAGAAATGTAAGATGATAATGAAAATGCATCTTTATTATTAAATATGAAGAAAGTAATAACAATTACCTTTATTACCACTAGGGCACATCACTAACAATATCCAGCACTAGGGTGTCGACATGTATCTAATACCCATTGACCTAATATGACTCTCATGCTTTGCTTGTAGGGTAAACGGATAAAGTGCATTTGCAATTGTCATTAGTAGATGCTGCATATCTTGACATCTCCTTTGTCAACAATCTCTCGGATGAGATGAAAACGCCTAAGTATGTGTTTGGATCTCTGGTGTGATCTAGGTTCCTTAGCTTGTGCTATAACCCCATTATTATCACAAAATAGGTCCACCGTGTTTGAGATATTAGGAACCACTCCAAGTCTAGTGATGAACTTCTTAATCCAAATAGGCTCCTTAAATTTTGCTTGATGCGGGTTATATCTGAAATACCTACATGGTAGAATGCGACTACGATTGTCTTTGCTTTGAACTTCCATTCAATAGCACCATTCAAACAAAACCTGAAAACCTGACTATGATCTTGATGTCCTTATCATAATGGAAGCTAGCATCGATTAGTAACCATTTACCACTAGCTCATCTTATCCTCCGTAAAATTAGAGCGTATCCTTAAATCTTTTGAAATGCCAAGGATGTTCATAAATGTTGTCAGTGGCTTCAGCTCAGGATCGGGGCTAGTATATACTAGTCATACTTAAGGCATATGACACATTTGATTGAGTACCACCGACATAGCATATATGATAGAACCCGATAGCGAAGCATATGGAATCTTACTCATCTTTATTATCGGCTCATCTTGCTTTGTTGGACACTAGAGTGCACTTAGACTAATGCCAGCTGTTTCTACATGGCAAATCCCCTCTTAGAGTTTTACAAACTGAACCTATTCAGTACTTTGTCTATATATGTACTCTGACTTAGGCAGTGTTCTTTTACGTTCTCTCATAGATCCTTAATACTGCCTAGAAAATGGGTGGCCTCGCTACAAAGTCTTTCATTGAGAAACAAGTACCTAGCCAAGACTTGACGATACTGCGAAATTTGGGATGTCATTTCCAATAGTAGGATGTCATCGGCGTAAAGCACTAATTATAGCTCCTACTAGCCTTGTAAACCTGAGTTCATCTTCATTTTGATAAAACCCATTCTTTTAATTGCTTCATCAAAGCGAAGATTCCAACGAGATACTTGCTTTAAATCCATAAATGGATCTCTGAAGCTTGCACTTTGTACTCGTGTTTCTCGGGATTAACAAAACCCTCTGGATTTGTGTCAGTACACATCCTAGAGCGAATTTTTAGTTAAATACTGTTTTGACATCCATTTGTCATATCTTGTAATCGTGATACTTGCGGCTATGGCTAATAGAGTTCTAATAGACTTAAGCATAACCCTTAGATGAAAAAGTTTCATCATAGTCGACACCATGTGTTTGCTTGAAACCTTTTCGCGAGCCAAGTAAATTCACCCCTTAAAATTATGCACATTGCCATCCCGTGTTAGTCTTCTTTTTGAAGACCCACTTGCCTACATAGTCTTTAGACCATCGAGATTGGATCAATCAAGTCAAACTTGATTATCATACATGGATTGCATCTCAGTTCATGGCTTCCGACCATTTATCTAAAAATCTGGACTAAGATATGGCCTCTTGGTATGATCACGGGCTCATCATGATCCATAAAGAATGACATCATGATTGTCGGTTGTAAAGAAATCGGAATATCTCGGAGATTCGGCGTATCCTGCAAACCTTTTAGGTCTTGTGGTACTTGTGTAGGTTGATAACATCTTGTGAAACTGCGAGTTTCATTGTCGATTCGATGCTTCTTTGTGGTGCTTTCGAATTTCGTGTTGCCGAATTTTACTCCTAGTTCCTTTGAATATAATGCTCCTCTTTCAAAAATATATCATTTCGGGCAACAAACACTTTGTTCTCACGAGACTATTGTAAGAAGTAGTATCCTTTTGTTTCTTTGATACCCCAAAGCGTTTATCGATTTGGGTGCTAATTTGTCGAGGAGAATCGACACTTCCACATTGAAATTTTAAGAAAAGACAAACTAGAGGCTTCCTAGTCCATATCTCTATGGTGTCTTTTGAGCAGACTTAGATGAATGCGATTAAGTAAGAAATACATGTCAGTTTCACAAGGCATGCCCTCAAAGGATGGAAAATCGATTGACTCATCATTGATCGAACCGTATACGATGGAGTTACCATTTCTCAGTTAAAACACCATTCTATTTGGGTGTTTGTGGTGGAGTCAATTGTGAAACTATTCCACAATCTTTAAGATAGTCATCAAAATCTTGGCTTAGGTATTCACCACCTCAATATGTGAAGCACCTTACTTTTACCCAGGATTGGTTTGTACCTCATTCTTGAATGTTTGAACTTTTCAAAAGACTCATCCTTATGTTTCAGTAGGATAGAGATAACCATATCTACTGCAATCATGTATTGGTAGCCATGAAATTAGAACTTATCGGCCCACATACTTCGCTATGTACAAGGCCTGATAAGTCATCGACCCTTTCCTTGTATGACACACGTAAAGGGTGCTGGTCATTGCCTAGCGAAAGCAAAGATTCACATACTTCATAGGGTTCAAAATCGAATGAATGTAAAAGTCCATCTTGATGGAGCTTGGAAATACGTTTCTCGTTTATATGGCCTAAACGACAGTGCCAAAGATAGGTTGTGTTTAAATCATTAGATCTAAACCTTTTGGTATTAATGTTATATATGGACTTTGCATTTGGATTGTCATGGTTTAGGATATAGAGACCATTGATTAGTGAGCATCCCGTAAAGATATCAATGCAATAGAATTGAATAAGTATTATTCTTATGTAAAGAGAATCGACCATGTCAAAGAAGAAATGGAAATGATATTCTACTCATTGTAGGAATATAATAACAATTATCTAATTCCAAAACTATTCCCGAAGGCAACGATAAATAATTAGTTCCTATAGCTAAAGCAGCAACTCTTACTCCATTACCTACTGTTAAGTCACCTCGCCTTTGCTTGATGATCCCTTGTTTTGAGACCTTGCACATTTACCAAGCTGTGAATCCACAATGATGTATCAATACTTAGCAAACGGAAGTAAATAGAATTAACATATTACATAAATGCACGAAGATGTAGTCTACTTTCTACCCTTCTTCTTCTTCAAATCTTCAAGTAGGCTTGCAATTCCTTTTCCGATGACTGGCTCATTGCGAGAAAAAGCATTGCCCTTCAGCGCTGGTTCCTTAGCCTTAAATTTCATGGTTTCAAGCTTTTCCTTTGAGTATCGAGTTAGACTTGGGCTTCTTATTATCCTTGGCCTTGCCCTTTGTTACCCATTTCCTCTTCGTGTCCTTACCCTTACCCTTTTGAACCATCAGAACATTCTTAGTGATGTAATAATTCGATTTCAGCGATCTTAAGCATCTGGATTCGGCTCAAAAATCTCTTTCTCCATGTTATTCATATTGTAGTTCATAACAAAACCATCATAAGCATCAGGTAGAGATTGGAGAATGATATCAGTGGCCAATTCTTGGCTAATCGGTAGACCAAGCTTCTCAAGATGATCTACAGGTAGCCTTTCATTTTAAGACATGAGAGTGGCGAGCATGTAACCATTTTGCAGGAAAGTAATGCCTTTATGGTGGCAAACCTCTCAATGCGGGCTTGCTCTTGGAACATTTCCTAGAGACAGGATATCATGGTAAATGCCACCATATCAACCATTTGCTTATGAAGCTCAGAATCCATGGTGGCAAGCATAAGGTGTGGCGCCCCAACCCGGCACCTGATGGGGTGTCAAGCGAGGGTGTCACGCCGGGATGGGACTCTTCAGCCTCACTGCCGGAGGCGACTTTGTACTGTTTTCTCCATTCATAGCACAATTACGTAATAATAAAAAAGATTCTTTTACATATACATTATACATACCACCATAGTGGTATTCATGTTTAACCTACTTGATCCATTACTTCTCAGTAAATGAAACTGCACATTCAAAATGCGAGGAGATTGCGGAAGCGGTGCGGGGTGAGCACCTATCTGCGGGATTGGCTGCTACGCTGATGTGGGATGTCATCCTCTATCCTTGTCTTGTACGGCACCTACATGGTTAAAACTCAGAGTGTTAAACTGCGCTTAATTGGGAAACATATCTGGGGACGACCAAATCTTTGTATGATCGTCTCGGCAAATACACTTATCTTATCATTTTCATATAACGTACACTTCTATCATGTGGCGATTTGACATATAACCTTTCCTTATCATTTATTTCTTATTCTAAGAGTACTTATCATTTAGTCATTCTCTTTCTATAATGGTTCATATTACATATCTATTGTGTATGTCATATTAAATATACATATATTACTTTCATGGTTATATACTATACTAGATTTATTTATGTTCTATTTTTCATGTCTTTTTATTATCATGTCTTACATTTATCATATCTTGTATTCATGTCTTACATTTCATGTCTTGTTCATGTACTATTTTCATATATTTTTTCATTATACTTTTCATATTACTTTCCCTTTCATATCTTGTACTTGTTCATATACTTTTCGTGTATTGTACTGTACTTTATATCTTTTGTATTCATATTAACTTTTCGGATCATTTTACATTCTTATACATTTTTTATATATCATGTCGGATGTTATAATCTCATATTCTGAACTTATCATCATAAGCGGTGCTATGCTTCTCAAATCATATAATATCTTTTCACATGTCATATGCAAATAATTTGTTTTATGTTTTATGTCTGCATAAACCTTAGAAGTGGATAAAGGAAACTATAAGGGCGAAAGTTGTACTCATGCGAAAGCGGTAATTACATAAGGGCAGAAGGCGTTGTTATCGTTGTGCGAGGCAATGACCATCTATAAGGGCGAAGCGTTGTTATCATTGTCTGAGACAATGACCATCTATAAGAGGCCGGGCGTTGTAATGACAAGCGAGACGGTAGTCGATATCTTTGCGAACTTATTTTTAATAAGCATGCTGATCATCTCACAGTTCTAGCGAATGATCCATTTTATTACATTTTCTATGCATATCATCTACATGAATAACTATTGTTATCATGTATGTTGATGGATATACACTAATATTTATTTAAATACGTAATACCTTCACATATTTCTTAGCTTAAATATTGTTCTCATATTTCTTTACAATACGTATATTCACTTATCTTTTCTATCATTTAGTTTGTCTTCCATTATCATATATGTAATCCTATCATATATCATGACCACTCCGCCATCTTATATTCTTATATTCATATATATATCTTTATCTATTCATATCCCTTTATATCATTTTATGCATCATATCCTTTATGCGTTTATCTCATGATTTAGCTATTCATGTACTTCATATTTACATCATGTATGCTTACTCATTCATGTGTTCCTATCATGTTCCATCTATTCGTTTATGTATGACAATCATATATTCATATCATATACTCTTATATTCATATCATGTCCTCTACTCGTAACATCTTATATCTTGTTAACTTATATCTTCATGTACTTTATTGGACTATCATATCTTATGACCTATACACATACATTCTATGCTTGTATGTTTTCTTGTTCTTTTATCAGGCATCCTATCTCAGTAGGAGTATAGAACAGAGACTCTTCCTTTTGATACATGTAGGTACTTTTCTTATCTATACTCCTTTACATATTAAATCTACATATATTGCTATTTCTTGTTCACACATCTATCTTTCTTATCATGTTAATTAACTTTAACTTGGCGATTAGTACACTCGGTACAACAATTCAATTTTCAAGAAAATCGTGGACCAATGCTATTGTGCATATGGTTAGGTTCTAGACTCGATGAGCTTTCCATCGAATCCAAGAATACCCATACTTGAGTCTAACGAATGAGTTATGCAAATTGCAAGGCATGAAAATCAGCCCAACACACAGCACCTGCAATGTAGCAGCAACTACTGTCTTTTGTCATTTCAAGGTGTATATAGATCAAGTTGTATCAAGCTATATATGGATGGATTTTAGACTCAAGGGCTTTCCTGAGTCTAGGCACCCCAAAACGGAGTCCTATATGAAGGGATTCTTAGGTTACAACCATTGAAGAAAATCAACAGCTGGCACCTAAACCTGGCAGCAGCAGCTACTGTCTTTTGTCATTTTGGACTATTATAAGCTCCAAGATTGTATCAAGCTATATATGGATGGATTCTAGACTCAGGTTTCCATAGGAGTCTAGGGCACACCCCCAAAGAATGGAGTCTGCTTGAAGGAGTTATGCAAGTTGCAAGCCGTGAAGAAAATCGGCAACTTGCAGCACCTGCAATAGCAGCAGCAGCTACTGTCTTTGTCATTTTCAGAGCTTATTATAAGCTCAAGATTGTATCCAAGATATATGGATGAAGTCACTAGACTCAAGGAGCTTTCCATAGAGTCCTAGAACACAGGAGTCTTGAAGGTTATCGAGATTGCAAGCCCCGTGAAGAAATCAGCAACTTGCGACACTATGATAAGCGACAACAGCTCTTGTCTTTTGTCATTTTCGGACTTATTATAAACTCAATATGGTATCAAAGCGTGCGAAGACATAAAACCATCCACCCTAGTAATCCCGAATCACGTAGGAATAAGCCAAGCTTCCATATCCATATAGATTCTACAATCCATTCTCAAAGGGGAAGATTCCATACTCTGTAGTAATCCCCTCTCTAACACCTCAAACCACAGCTCGGAGGAATTTCATATAAAGTCCACAAATTCACTCTTCGGTCCTAGGTAGTCATCTTATCATGTGTCTTTCGGAACTTCATGCTTTATCTTTGTCATGTGTGTTCGTGACATTTCTGCTTTCATCTTCGTATTTCATATTTTCGATTCGTTTTCATTTTTCATAACATATTCATGTTTCATGAACAAATCTTACATAAACTCATTCCCATACTTTTCTTGTCTCATACTGATACATATGGCATTTCATATGTCTGATATGATGTATATTCACACCATCCATTAATATATTCTTGTCCCTATATGAACCTATTTTACTTAGAAATTGGAATCATTCCAATTAGATCATCAAAACTAAAGGGTTATGGCATTTTCATGCCAAACTAGTCAATTCTGGAATTACACTAGGGACAGTTTGTAATACTCATTTTCATAAGTCTTAACTGTATTTAACACTGTCTTTGTACTCTTTAAAGCTAAGGTTAAGGGTTCTCTCCATTGGAATCGCGAATCAGACCTTCGGAACCAAAGTTACGTCGAAACAAGCGGAGATTCTATTTATGTTCAAAAACTGGAACAGAGAATTTGGCGACATAGCTAACAGTGATTTTAGACATAGAATCAAATTTGAAGGTATCTATTTCAAGATGTTTGGTTTTCATGGAGATCTTTTAACCCTTGGCAGATCACTCAAATCAGATCAAATGAGAAAGTTCATGGCCCAAAAATACAGACACTTGTCAAAATAGAAAAAACAGAACATAATACGGGTTCTCGAAATTTACTTGAGAATGTGGGTTTTTTCTTCACTTTTCCATATTTTGCCTACCCAAATCAACTCAATACTTTACATACACTTCAAAAAACCACTCCAAATTCATCTTGAAATCTCAATTTTACTCAATTCATCTTTCATTACACATCTTTCCTTTAAAATCTTCCATGAATTTCTCCCCGAACAAATCAATATTGATTCATAACCCATATTAGGTTTCATTCAATTTCAAACATAGAGTTAGGATCAATTCCTAACTAAACCCTAGGTTTGGAACTCATAAAATTTCCTAGAATTCCATACAAAACCATAAGATCCTTACTTTCCATGTCATATCCATACCAAAAATCATAGAATCCATACAAAACTTTAGAATTTCCATACCTTTCTTCTTGGCTTCTCCTTCTTCTTCCTCTTCTTCTCTCTTCTTCCCTTTGGCCTTCACGGTTTGCTCTCTTTGGAGACCCAAAATATGATATTTGGTATCTCAGCTCTTTTTATACTTAATCTTTATAGTTATTCTTTTATAGATCTCCGACTTTCTGTTCTTTTCTATCCGCATATTATTTCCACTTTGGCCTCTCATATCAACTTATGACTTTTGTGCTCCTTTTGACAAATTACAATTTTTGTCCTTATGTCTTGTACAATTTTTCGGGTTTCTCAATTCATGTTTCATTAAAATTCACGAAAAATTCAATTTATGCCTCACAATACCTAAACATGTCGAATGAATCATAAGGCATTTAGCATCGGCCAGATCATTTTGATGCCCATATATGTCCGCTGAGCCCGAGGAACATTTGCTTGTAGGTTCTTGAGGATAGGTTCATCTTGGACATATACTTCCTTTCTTGCATGAGAGACGATTCTCAGTTTACGTACGGTCAAGGAGGTGGTCCCATTGAGTTTGTCCTTCTGGTGATTGCGACAAAGTTGGTGTGTTGTTTGTTCTTATTATCTCTGGAGTCATATGCAAGTATTTTGTTCAAATGTTTAATGTAGGCACCATCTCCCTACGTATAAATATTTAACCCTCTTATTTTAGTGGAAGAAATCTCAATGTTGGCCTTTAGTGGTCGAAGACCCATATATTTCACCAAATAAGTAAGCTTTGGCTTGTCACCCAAAGTGCGGTTATTTGGTGGGTAAGCGATTGCCAATTGTTGTCTAATGCAATTCTTGGACTCCATGGGACTCGACATTCACATGTCATAAGTAAATCCCATTAATGCCCTAGGTCCCAGTTGTTTTGATAACCTTGTTAAGTCACCAAACTCATACATATGGATATCCACCATTATCCATCATGCTTTACTAAGATGGATTACATACCACCTTTAGCATGACCATGTAGTCAGTAGAAAGTCTTGACAAGTGTGAAATTATGGTGAGCATTTTATAGCTTAATTTCTAAAGAGAGTTTAATTTATATTTTAATCCTACCATTTGAACTATAAATCATCCATCATACCATTCATGTCATCACATGCATATAATAATGACATAAATTAAATGTGTCCTTAGCATGACCCCCGAAAACTAGATTGATCTTCATAAGCCCGATATAGTCGAAAGGTCAATCCCTGAGTAAACTCGACTCCATGGTTGCACGGAATGTCTTGAATGGTCTCCACCATCGAATCAAAGTTTGAGAAGAATGGATCCTCTGCTGCCTTTTGTGATTTTGAGTGATCCCCATCCTTGACTAGCTATTCTTCTTTACAACTTATAAATAAATTACAAGAAATAAACATGATACGCATGTCGTATTTAAATTACATATCCCAAAAATGCTTAAAAATTAAAAAAACAACACGCAGGCCGTATTTAAATTGCATATCCTAAAATGAACAAATATTTAAATTAAAACATCCACATTCACATTGGTAACGGCCATACTATGCACCATACATATTTTTCACAAAACACCTCTGATAATTATAATATCTCGATAAATTATGTGAAGTAGTATTTTGTAACATTTTGTATTTATAGGTAAAAAAATGGTTTGAAATAATTCGTAAGAATTAATTTGAAACGTTTCGAATTAATTCAAACTTAATTATAAGAATTAATTCGTAAGAATTAATTTGTAACGTTATGAATTAATGCAAACTTGGTGTAGGAGTGGTCAAAATAAACCCCTACATTTTTCAAAGATGGTAGCCCTCATGCAATTAGGGTATGAGTATCATATCTATCAGTATCAAATAGGGCTTGTGTGGTAGAAACATCCTCGAGGTCGGGGCGGCGCCTGGCAGCGGGATCGAGGGGCAGCGCCCCTTTATGGTCTTGAGACGCGCCACGCGAATCGAGGCGGCGCCCGAAGAAAAAAAAAAACATACAAAACCCGTGATCTTGTTAATCGGATTAACATTCTTTCTCCTAGTACCATTGCCTTTCATGATTCTGGAATTAAAACCGCCTTTTCTGAACCATATAATAATACATATGCATCAACCATGCATAAAAACACAATCCTTAATGAACTACACAAATCCTATGCATCATCGGCTGCATACCATCCTGATTTCTTAACATATTAGATGAATTCACTTACACATCATATGCATAGAAAATAAAGAAACCATACTGATCGAGTCCATAGTGGCTCTAATACCCCTTCATTGGTTTCTATTGGCGGTCGCTTATACATACAGTGGAAAAATTTAAAAATTTCACCTTTTTCCTAGCAATCAGGATCCATGTGATCCGTCGGATGATTCAGGGGATAGAAGAGATACCTTATTCTCGTTGGAAGATCTTTGTTCAGCGGTGTAAATCATCATCAGTCAAACCCTCCGCATCTGAATGAAAGGCCATGACAGATCGTTGCACCCTCTACAAGTATCCACGAGAGCAGGCCTTTTGAAAACGAAGCAGTGCTAGCACTGGTTGAGTCTCACGAACCCTATTAAGCCTCTCTCAATTATGAAAACAAATGACCGTCAAGCGTAGGGATCGCGGGTTTAAATACCAATTTAGGCCCAAAAGTTGGTTTTCCAACCCATTCTATGTGTGTGACCTTGTAGGTCCACATAATGCTTGATGTTCTGCGACCCACATTCAGGCCCATAGGATCATAAGGCCTCTGAGGCATTATGACCACCCAATTATGTGGATGTCGATAGCGACATAACCTAATCCATAATAAATGTCATTAGTCCTTTGTCTCACGATATCTTTAATTGAACACAAGGCATGGACTAATGTCTCCTTGTAAAGTTCAATCATGCAGAATTTCTCGGCCTCCCATATAAGTAGATAATACAAATGACATTAACCATATTCTTCATTTGAGTATGTTTCATAATTTCAGTCTCACAATAAAGGGCCTGATTTCTATCTAAAATGAGGATAAATCCCTTTCATCCACTCCGTCCCTCTACATGATTTTATTCTATGTCAATACGATGCGTATTACCTACTATTACAAATGATGTTGAATTGTGTCAAACATAAAGCTCCTCATGAGGGACTATGGTGGTGTTAGGTCGAAGGAAAAGAAGACATTATTATGATGAAGTACTTGTGACTTATAATCCATGTAGTATTCTCATGGTGGGTCGATCCGATTACAATGTTCCTGAGCATGTACTTATGAGTTGACTTAATATATGCATATTCGGTAGAACGACCCACCAGTCAAACTCCATACTAGTCTTAATTCATTATTGCTCCTGACTAATGAAAAGACCAGAACAATTTAGAATAGTATTCCATTTGAAGTCGAGGGTTCTATCGAGTCACACATGATGACCATAAGTGGAATCAACTATTCATGGAATAAATCACCAAATTAGAAATGTAAGATGATAATGAAAATGCCCCTTTATTATTGAAATATGAAAGTAATAACAATTACACTATTGCCCTAGGGCACATCACTAACAATGTCCATGTTCTCGATTTAGTGGAAGAGACTATGGAAATTTTTATGGATGACTTCTCAGTTTATGGATCTAGTTTGAGCATTGATTGAAAAATTTTGAAATTGTACTTCAGAGGTGCCGAGACAAGAATTTAGCTTTGAATTGGGAGAAATGCCATTTCATGGTAACAGAAGGAATTGTCTTGGGAATTTCTATAGTTGGGCTAGAAGTTGACCAAGCTAAGGTGTTTGTCATAAAAACTCTACTGCCACCTACAATAGTAAAAGGGATAAGAAATTTCCTAGGACATGCTGGATTTTACAGAAGATTTATAAAACACAAAATTTCGAGACCATTATACGGAAGCTGATTTGGAAAAGGATCTGAGGTTTGACTTTTTGATGAATCATGCGGGTTTGCATTTGAAGAAGTGAATTTAGTTAGTTATAAGCTCCACATCATTACGACTCTTAGATTGGAACAAAGAGTTTGAAATCATGTGTGATACCATTGATTGATAGGGAAGCGGTTGGGACAAAGCAGAGAAAATTTTAAGAAGCGATATACTATGCAGCGAAGCCCCGATGAGGCCTGAGAAGAACTACTCAACTACAAAAAAAGAGATGCTAACAATGGTGTTTGATTGTGAAAAATTTAGACTATATATTTTGGGGTCCCATATCATCATACACCTTTGATCAAGCAACGGTGCGTATCGATGGCAAAGAAAGATGCGAACCAAGGTGATGAGGTGGAATGTACTGCTTTGCCAAGTATTTGATTTAAGTCGAGGACAATAAAAATGACAATGTGATAGCCGATCACTTGTCGAGAATGGAAACCTGCGAGGAAAGGAGAGAAATTGAAGAAAATTTCACGATGGCTTGGCTTTTTAGTGTCAGTCAGTACTGGTATGTTGATATTATTCAATTATTTGGCTTATGGAATCATGCCACCAAATTTCAGCTACTAGCAGAAAAGAAGGTTGAAGCTGTACTAAATATATATATGGATGACCCCTTTATTTGTTTAGAAAGAGACGAGATCAAATCATCATAAGATGTGCGGAAGATGAAGCGAGAGTGAAATAATTGATAAATGTCATGCATCAGCATATGGAGGACACTCTGCGGGAGAAGAACCTTCAAATTCCTCCATGGGTTTTTCTTATTTCTCTTCATAGACTGTGCTGAATGGGTTAAACATTATGATAGATGTCAGAGAATAGGCAATATAAATAGAAGAAATGTGATGCCCCTATAAGGAATCCTGGTGGTGCAAATTTTTTATGTATGGGGCATAGATTTTATGGGACCTTTCCTACCCTCATTTGGAAATCAATTTATTCTCCTAGTTGTGGATTATGTATTTAAATGGGTGGCAGCTATAGCTTGTCCAAGGAATGATGCCAACACTGTAGTGGGGTTTCTTCAAAGAAATATCCTGAGCAAATTTGGAACCCCAAGGACAGTCATTAGTGATGAGGGAAGCCATTTTGCAAACAAGGTGTTTGCAAAACTCATGAGTAGATATGAAATAAGACATGTTATAGGATTGACTTATCACCCTCAATCAAATGGATAAGCAGAAATATCCAACAGGGAGATAAATAACATATCGGAAAAGATAGTAAGCACCAGTAGGAAAGACTGGTCAGTTAAGCTAGATGATGCACTGTAGGCTTATAAGATTTCTTATAAATCACCTATTGGAATGTCCCCATACAGGATAATATTTGGAAAACCTTGCCATCTCCCTCTTAATCTTGAATATAAAGAAGTAGCAGACGCTCGAGAAAATGGCTGCGTTTCCAGAGTTGCTGAAGAAGCCTCGAATGAATGGCTGCGGAAGTGAAATGAAGCATATGATAATGCGAGAATGATAAGAGCTGAAAGTGGCATAATTCGGAGATTTATGAGGAAGAGTTCGAGGAGTAGGAGGCCCCAATCCTCTTGTATAAATTCAGAGCTAAGAGCTTTTTTCGAAGGCTCGGAGTCGAGGTGGAGTGGGTCCGTACACGATGGTGCAGTTACCCACTTTTGGAGCGGTGACTAAAACCAATTCTAAGATAATTCAAGTAAATGGTTGAGGCTTAAGCATTACACAGGAGGAAGACCAAATGAAGAAAAGTCTCAGTTGGAAGAGATCGTAAAATTGAAATAAAACATTCTGACAATGTCATTAAAGACATAAAAATAAGTAGCTACTTGGGAGCGACTAAGCGATTTTCATTTCTTTTAAAGGTGTGATTTTGTTCCAATTCAGTGTATTTTGAATAGTTTTAAGTAAGTAATTTTTAAATTTATTTTCGCTTATTTAATCACAATTTCTTCAGATAATAGGGATAATGAAGCTCTGAGGATATATGAAAGGTCATTTTTTAAGCATCTACAATCAGTTAACGTTATGCGGAGTTAACTACGAAAGTCTACTTCCATTACTTGTTATGAAAATGGTCACCACTCTCTAAATTGGTGGAGTGTAATTTATCTAGTTGGAAATTACATAGTAGCTTCATTATCCTTTGTTGAATAGTTGTGTGAAAATTTATGCAATACAATGGATATATCTTGAATTGATTGAATTGAAAATGCGGAAATTATTCTTATTTATCATGAATTGAGATTTTTTTAATATTATTGGAGCTTATATTCTGGCATGAACTGAAATTGCAGAAATAAAATGGGGAAAACAAGTAAAAATTTTCTACTTGAAAGAAGAAAACTCTTTATTAATGTAGTGTCATCGGCCAATGATATCAGCGACAGCGGTTCCAGCCGTTCCCAATGCCGTGACATTATCGCGCGACATTGTGCCAGTAACTCATGACATCGGAGCAATGTCGCGGCATCGAAAAACGACTTAAAGAAAACCTAAGCGTATTTGCAACGCAGCGAATTTCAATGTCGCGACATTAGGTTAATGTCGCGACATAGCAATTTCAATGTCGCGACATCAGGTGAAGCCCGATTAAATCGGCGATGTCATTGACCTCTGCGACATCTCGAGGACATCGGTTAAATGTCGCGACATTGCGAGTTACTCGAGAACACGACTCAATGTTGCGACATTTATAGTTGGGGTGGCCACCTATCAAGAAAGGACGCGAAGTACTCGTTCGCCGAGCCCACCAAATATCACAAACTTTTTAAGACCCTACCATTTCAAAATTTCTTCAAAAACCAAACCATGTGAGACACAACTCTCAGTACCAGAAGTTTGGGAAACATGCATGTGATATTCGGGGAGGAGGCAGAACAACATGAGGAACCTAGAAACCCATGGAACGAGATGGTGACTCTCCTGTTGGAATGTGTCCAGAATGACCCGATAAATAAGACAAAAATTGACTCTTTCTACTGAGATATCAGTGTCAGATGGAGGTACAACTGCCCAGGGAAGTGGTTTCCATCGAGTGAAATTACTGAGATGGTTAGCCAACGTGGTGGTGGTTTATAAGAAAGTAAAATTAAGCGGTGTGTGTGGTCCTGGCCTCGACGAAGAATGCCCTGACGGCTTCCCCTTGCAGGTGTATAGATAAAATTATAGATCTGCCGGTCGAGACACGGAGATGTCGTTTGTAGACACTTTCTGCGGATATCCTTCCCAGATTTCTATGCACCGGCAGACGAGAGAAAGCGACCTTCATTACATAGTATGGGTTATATGCTCTGATGATGCCTTTTGGCTTAAGGAGAAAATCTTCAGGGCAACTTATCAAATGTTGGTAACTAAGATTTTGACCAACTTTGTTAGGCGAATCGCATGGAGAATACATATAAATGATAATGCTTGCCAAATCCAAAAAGTGCTTCGATCACACAAAGCATCTATAGAAGCCTTTGAACTATTGCGAGAAAATTATAACATGAGCTCGACAGCACTTTTGAAGTAATGTGTTTGAAGTCAGTTCATGCAAGTTTTTAGGCTTTATGGTGATCTAGAGAGGGATAGAGGCCAACTCTATTTTACTTAAAGCTATAATTGATTCTCAGGTTTCAACCTCCAGAAAATAAGTACGTATTGACTAATAGAGATTAACGACTCTTGGGGAACGTTCATATCATTTCACCAGTTGGTTAAAGCAATTTTTTATCCTCACAGGGAACTAAAGTGGTTAGACGAGGAATGCTACGAAGCTTTCATGCGATCTAAGCAGTAACTACTTAGAATTGCCAATTTTGACTAACTAGAGAAAGCGGGTGATACACTCTATCTTTACTGAGGTTTAAAGAAAGTCATAAATAAGTGCAGCTTTGTTCAAAGAAAATGAAAATCGGAAACAGAGATTGATATACTTTGTAAGAAAATCTCTGTCTGAAGTGGAAACATGGTATACCCGTCTCGAACAAGCAGTGTAAAACCCGGGAAAAATTAAAATTTTTTGAAAAATGGCAAAAATAGTAGAATTGTCGAAATGGTTTAGGGAAGCCTGAAATTTTTTTTTAAATCTCCCGGACAGTGAAATGAACTAGATTGGGTTATCTTGCGAAATCTAGTTACTAGAAAATTTTTGTCAAATTCGAGCTTCAGTCAGTTTTCCTTATTTTCGGGGTAACGGACGTTTAGTGACTCCCAGGGACGAGATTTTTATGAGAATCTCGGGAGTTAGGAAATAACTCAAGTTAAGTTCATTTAAAGTAAATTGAACTTGAACCGAGATGAAAATAAATTGTTTCGAGACAGAAATGAACTTGGACGGATCGTGGACATGTACGACATGGGCCACATGTCAAACACTAAGTGAGTTAAAAACGAGAGGGGAAAATGGGGATGAGGAAAGAAAGCCCATTTTCTCAAGTAGTGTACGAGAGAGCGAGAGGAAGAGTAGAGAGAAGCTGACTTGTCTCTGTCTACGGGAGCTCGGTTGCTCGGTTTTCGTTGGGCCAAGAACTAAAGTCCATCTACGTGACGAGAGCTATGCGTGGGTACCAGAAATAAAGGATTCGCCAAAGATTCAAGCGAAGAGTTCGGGAGACTATGGGTTTCGGGTCTATGGGACTTTTGAAAGCTTCGTCTTCACTCCAAGAGGTAGGAATTCTTTCTACTTTGGTTTATTTTCCATTCTAGGGGCTTTTTGGTTGGGTTTTAATGCCCTGAAGGCCTGTTTGGCCGTTTTTTCCCTAAGGGGTTGTTTGGAAAAATAATGGGTTATGGGAATAGTGTCTTGTTTTGACCTATATGATGTCCAGTTTTTGGGGCTGATTTTCAGTTAGTAAAAAAAGGCAATTTGGACTAGTGTCCTTCATGACAATTGTAGATGAAGTTGTGAACTTGAGGTTAGGCTTTTGAATTAGCCAAATTGGACCTCTATAGCTGAAGTTATAGTCCATTTACAATTTAGAAATTGTCATAGATTAGGTTGTGCTTGTTTGTGTCTAGGTTTTAGGACTGATTTTCGATTGAGAAAAGAGGTAATTTGGACTAGTGTCCTTCATGACAATTGTATCTGAAGTTGTGAACTTGAGGTTAGACTTTTGAATCTGAATTGGACCTCTGACCCTAAGTTATGATAAGTTTTCTTGGCGCCCTTGTTTGCCTTGTTTTAGTAGAACCTAATATCAGATTTTTGGGACTGATTTTCGATTGGGAAAAAGTGAGAATTTGGATTAGTATCCCTTAAGGAAATTGTAGCTCTATATGGGAAATTGATGTTATGATTTTGAATCACCAAAATCGGACCTCTATAACTCAAGTTATGGTCCGTTTTCCGGGACTGCTACAACTTAGGTTGTTTAATGGTTTGTTAATGCAGATTTTGGAATTTGTTGGAAATTTAGTTTTACGAGCCCAGAGTTCAAAACTATCCTATAATTTTTATTATGGCTTGTTGTGGAATGTTTTATGGAGTATCTCTATGCCAAAAGTGGGTCTTGAGGATAGAGTTGTCATTGCTTAAGTTTGAATGACATGCTTGGTAGTAATTGATTAGATGTCAATATGTGTGTCCTAATGTATTGACATGTGAAGAGTATGTATGTGTGTATGAGTATGTTGACATGATTTGTGTGATCTAATTGGAAATTGTATGTTGATTGATATTATTGTCCAAATGATGCATGGGTGTAATGCATGAATGAAATTGTCCATATAGCATTCATCATATATGTGGCATGATATAGCATGCAATGGCACATCGCATTGCATTTATGCATGGAAACATTGCATGACATGGGTGTGAGTGCATGGTTATAATCAACATTGCCTTTGGTGTTTGATGGTGGGATTGGCACGGTGGGACAACGTCCACTAGAGTTCTACGGTTTGCATGGTTGTAAATTAACATTGCATTTGGTGTTGATTGTGCGGGCTAAGAAAATGGGACAACGTCCAAATTGAGTCGCACGGTTTGAAAATGGAAAATGAAATTATGTGTCCGGTGAAAGCTTCGTTATCTTTTTGGTTACACATATGGATCCATCGGTGAAAGCTCGTAAAAGTGTGGGAAGGTTTGTAAAGCTTGCGGTGGGACCTCGAAAAATTCGCCACCCATAAAAGACACATGGATTTTTGAAAACAAATGATCATTGAGGTGAACATTCAAAAAGGTTTTGGTTTGAAAACAAATGAAATTTGTTTTGTAAAATGATCATTGGATGTAATCCAAGAATTATGGATTTTATCATGCATGGGTTTCGACATTGTGTGATAGGAGTTGGTTGGGACTTGGGTTTGACGCAGTCACTGAGGACTCGGTACATGGGACATGGTGAGTCGCTTCTCATTCATGGCATGTAGAATTCCGTTCTATGTTTGCATAATCTTGATTGGAATGTGTTTTTTTGGTGACATGACCATTGCATATGCACTTAGGTGGGGACTAGCCTCTGTAGGAGTTTACTCACATTGGGCATTGCTCACCTAGTCGTGGGACCCCACCGGGTACAAGGAGTGTGTAGGAGGCGACGCTCACTCGGGAGTCGCCATTGTGGCCTGGGTTGTGGCTTTTGATTCTACTTTTGTAAAATATATTAGAACAAGCTATTTTGATATATGTTTGTGTAAAGAGTATTTTAATTAAACTCTTATGACTATGGTATTATAGCCTCAGGCATTATGTCTAGAGTATGGATACCCTATGTGGTCATTTTTGCTCGTAGATGGACCCAGAGAGGTCATGATATGATATTTGACCCCGGATGGGCCATGTTATTATCTGTTGTACAGGTTGTATTTTTGGGTGGAGCTCCTTGTACAAAGGAGACTCTGTCTGATATTTATTAAATTATGGGTCCCGGTAAAGGGGACCAAATAGTGTGGTATCTGGTTACCCGACATCCACAATTTTTTCATAGTCGACAAAGAATAACGGGGCCCCTGGTTTTAGGGCATCAAGCAAGATCAATTCTCCGTGTATGCGAAGAAGCTTGCCTACTTCAGCACACTTTATCAGCCGCATAACTAATCTTCCTGCATGGCACCATACATAAGCCTCGACCTAATATGAAGGATGGCCTCCAATGGCGATCAGCTAAGTGACCTCAGATTCAATTTGCTTCCCGCTGGTATCAAGGACAGATATCGCGTACTTGTTAGCGTAAGTCTCAAACAGATGCGGACTCGGTAACGCTATTAGTGGATTCTGAATGTAGACGACGATATCGACAAACTGGGTCGAGTCGGTTCCGCAACTTAAAGCCCAATCGAGGAAAGGATAATACGCCATACGGCGACTCCCGCAGATAATAAATGAAATCAATATGAAGCAATCCTAATCGAAATCGACCCCACAACCAAGATCTTCGAAAATCATCATAATGGCGACTTTAATCGCAGGCAACTGAGAATAGAAATATAGACGAGCGCATAATCGTATGTATGTCCGATTAAGCCACGATCGAGAGCTCTCATGGCTTCGAAGCTTGAGCATATCCCGAGGGGTTCAAATGAAAGGGTAGATGCTTTAGCAGTAGTGGTCGCATCCCTCCCAATAAAAGAAATGATATTCCTTCATGTCTATTACCGGCCGACATCATCCATTACTACCAACCAGGTAAACGAGATAGATGAAGCATGTTCTTCGAATATCTCAATAATGCAGTCATTCGGGAGTAAGTCGAGAGAATCTCCGTGATAAGGATTGAAGCCCACAAGATTCAAGTTCAGGCGGCTAGATTTTCCCTTATGAATGGGCAATTATATAAACTGCCTCTACGATTGTATCTTAAGTTTTTACCCTCAACATGGACAATATATAATTCAGAATTCAGCGAAGGAGTATGCGGAAACCATTCAAGTGGAAAACTGTCATAGTGGCCCATACACAAGGTTATTATCGTCAACCATGAGCAGACAAGAACCGTCTACGCCGTAAAGTGCAACCCCCGCCAACGACAAGCCCCTCGGTCAAGGGTTCACCCAAGATCTAATCATCATCACAAGCCCTCGCCCTCGCTTCAATTGTGAATTGATATAGTTGACCGCTAGCTCATCGTCCCTACTCTAAGAAGTTATTGGTTTCCACCGACTATTTCAGCAAATGGATAGAAGCTGAAGCCTTCACCTCCATAAAAGATAAAGATATTATCCAATTTGTGTGGAAGAATATAGTCTATCGATTTGGAATACCTCGGTCAATTATAACTGACAATGGACCACAGTTTGATAGAAGAGTATACAAATTTTTTTCCATGAATTGAAAATCAATACCTTGTATTCAACCTCACCTGCATCTAATACAAAGTAAATGGCCTCGACTAAAACATCTAACAAAACTCTCTTGCTGCTTTGAAAGTTGCTATCTGGCTTAAAGGAAATGGTGCATTTAGCCACCATACGCCGCCTATAACAACCAGCCTGGTCAATTAGAGTATTACCATTCAGCTTCTCACTGATGGAGGCCATAATTCCACGTAAATGGTGCCCACACTTTGATCGGAAATCCTTGAAAAGAATAATACTGAAGCCATTGCCAAAGATTTAGATATGACAAACGAACTCCGTGAAGCTGTGGCTGTATGTATAACATCGTACCAACAAAGAATAACAAACATATATAATAGGCGTGTAAAACAACGTGCATTCTAAGCCGGAGACCTAGTCCTAAGAAGGGTCTTTGAAAATACGGCTGACCCAATAGCCGACAAATTCCAACTGAATTGGGAGGGGCCATACATGATAGTAAGAGTGCGGCACTCTGATCGCACACATTAAATACAATAAACTGGGATGGGACGCCACGCTCAGAATGTGAAATGTTACGATCTTAAGAGGCATTATCAATAAAAGTTTCTTTAAATACTTTCAATTATCGAATAGCCTCCATACTAAAGACCCTAAGTTCCTAGTCATTTGGCACACCAAAGACTGTATGGCTCCAAACATTAGCAATAATTAAAGACCGTATGGCTCTTAGCCCTGCTACAACACACTAAAGACCAGAAGTGGCCCTAGCTCAATGACATGCCAGAGACCAAAAGTGGCCTAGCCCCTAGCACACAGTTTAAGACCAAAAGGGCATACCATAAGACCGCACTGGCTCATAGATCGCACACATCAAAGCCCCATGATGGTGTTTTACCCATCGCCCGTGTGTAATCTATACTACTTAGTTCTCAAAATTCTATACCAATAATATCCCTAAGTGTAACTATCCTAGTCAAGACTCATAGCAGAAGTCAGAACAGTTAGACATCGCTGGCTAAGTAATCAAATATCAAATATCGGAAAATTTCCAAAATACACTAATGGTGTCAGTGGTTCCATAAAAACATATGAATCCTGGCGGCCATACGGGGCCCCTTACAGAAATTTCAAACAAAAAAGGGGGAAAGAAAAGAACTTAAGATGTTCCAACAAAATCCCAAAGTGACCACCTTCCTCCTCGGTTCCTCTCCGTCGTCGCTTCCAATTCACTCGGTCGTTAGGCCTTAGTGGTTACTGCACTGTGAGAGACACCTGTGGTCTCGCAAAACTTTAAGGAAAGGGCTCATGAGGAACTCCATGTCGTTTGGAACTTCCTGTTAATCGCCATAGACGTTGTGTTTAAACATGCAACATCTCGTAATCATAGGCAAAATCTGGCCCAAGGTCTTCCTAGTCCTCCTTCTGTTTTGATGCTTTCATTCTTACTGCCGAGATTGAAGAGAAGATACCCATCTGGGTCGCCCCAACTCCCCAGATGGCGAAGGTCATTCAACTCCATGGAGGCAACTTAGCCTTCACCTCACCCGTCTGCCCCAATCACCAGCATGCCTTAGACCTTAGCCGTGTCCCCCGCCCATGCCTTCAAAGATCACCGGTCGCTGACGACAACTAGCTCCAAGCGATCTCGGCCTTCTTCTTTAGCTTCATCCCTTTCTTTCTTTGCACCAGTAATCCTCTCTACACCCTTCTTAGCCTTCCGCTCCTAATGCTTAGACCTAGCCCTAGCCTTGTCTAGGGCATCTTCTAAGGCGTGGTGCTTGGAAGCAAATGGACGAGCATAAGCATCGCAACTTCTCGCTCAGCCAAAGACAGTTCCTGATGTGGTGCCATATTCCGGATAACAGAACAACCTATAAGAAGAGCTGTTAGAAGAAAATCACAACATAAGACCTGTCATTCAAATCGTTAGAAGTCTCAGCTATACTAGTTCAACCGTCTCTGTTAAAATCATGGTCGTGAATATACATTCCTTCTTCAAACATACGCCAGAGGATTTTATCCATATATAGTCAGAAGGGAATGGAATACTATTCAGATTGAGCCACTACCAGATATCTAAGGTCAGTATAGTTCATACATAGCTAGTGACAATATGTCCCTTTGGTCACAGGTTCCTATACACAATTGACTAGGAACATCTCAACTAGAATGCATTTGTTCATTTAAGGATGATCCCGTCTACTCCATTGAATGTATGAATTTGTAATCAACCTATCAGACCCCTCACTTGCTATGAAATGACACCAAGTGCAGGTTAGACCGTCTAGCCGAGAGCCACGCGCACCAAATCTGGGAGCCTAGAGGGAGCCTTGCCCACAACTTTATCAGCGTTGGGAGTCCTCCGACTGGAGTCCCATCCTCTAAGGATGCGCAAGCCCCCCTAGAGGCATCCTGGGCGACGCCCTTTAAAGCTAGAAGGGCACGAGGCTCAAGCTTTCGGGAGAGTGAGAAGTACCACGCCCACTATTTCAACCTCTCTATTTAAACCCGACTGCTTGGGCGTCGTCATTGTCACTCGTAACCCAGCTTCCCTACACTCGAGGCTCGTCGCTTCATCCGCGCAAAGAACCACACAATGAGATTGACATGTTACAGTTTACTCTCTTAGTTTGGCCATGTTAAACTGAAAGTGGACGATCACCCCAGTGTCTCTCCTCAGAAGAGCCGATTTACCTAATCCACAAAGCCTTTCCAACCCAAGGTCGTAGCTTTACCGTCTAAACCTCTCCCTATTCTTTCCTTCTTTGCCTGGGTGCAGCTTGATCTTCAGACGATCAGCTGCGTGATCGACGGGCTGTGACAAAGGTAGTCGGGTTATTTTGAGCTAACTCAGCCTGACGTAACCTCGCCGTGAAGAACTACCCAGGATCGACTTCAGAAGGTCAGTAAGAATAAAATGTTCACCCTTAATAAGCTCGTCTGGCAACGGACAAGGGATGACAAGGACTGGAGCCTAACTTCTACAAGTTTTTCGCAGCACAAAGGAGCCAGATCAAGGCCTCCTCTCGATGATCCTGGGCAGTCGCCTGATGCGCCTGGCCTCGGTGCAATCTTCTCAATGAAAGCAAACAATATAAACCATCGAGGATTTTTCCGATTTCCTCCGGATGGCATCAGGTTGCAGACTATGCATCTATGAGAAGAAAATGAAAATGGTCGAAAACGTTTAAGATTTCCATTTGGAATTGGGCAAGTACTGGGAAAAGAAAAAAAAAATCAATTACAATCAAAATTCCTCAAAATTTTCATATTTTTAAATTTTAATAGTCCTTATATAATAGATACAAATAAAATGTAGCTAATCAAAAATAATAGAATTAGTTTATTGGAATTAAACTTATTTTTTATTTTATTTTTTAATTTTCTTTTCTTTCACTTTTCCTCCATATTTTCTTTTTTAGTATTTTTGGTTCCAAACTGATCAATGTAAATATATACAACAAGCACTTTTATAGATGATAAGAGCTATATCATTTCTTAAATTCTTCATATGTTATACATACTAATAATCAACATGAAGCTTTGTTTCCAATAACGCTATCTCATGGGATTATACATGGTGAAATAGAAGGAGGGGAACAGAGTTCAAGTCTATAGACAAAATTATGCACTTATAAAAAAAAAGACGAAGCTTTATTTGTTGTCATGGAAGACAAGTATTCTTAATTGATTACAGCCAGCTTCCCGATAATTATGTAGGCAGTCTCGCTTAGTAGATCAAAGACCTTCAAATCAAACTCAACATTTTCCGACAAATAAGTCATGTTTCTGGAACTCATAAATTCATACCGGCATGCGCTTTGATCAATAGCGGATTCATAGCGACAGCTGAGCAAAATCATATATACGCTATTGTTAAGCCTACAGCTGCTGAATTTAGTGCCTTTTGCATCAGAACAGTGAAGAAAGCATTGTTCGTATGCTGATTTGCTGAACTGTACTCAGGATTAGAAGCTAAACTCGACATGTTGCTTGCCAAGTAGCTAGAATGGCAGATCAGACGGTCGATGATGGTGTTGACGATCCCGATGGTGTTGGCTTTCGATGAACGGTAGTCGGATTCTACGCACTGCTTGCATTTTTCCGGTACTGGAGCGTTTTGGCATGCACGCGAAATTAGTCTGTCTCCGGCCTCTGCAGGCTCAAAGAAGAGAGATGAGAGTGAGAAGGTTGTGAAACAGTAGAAGTGTTTCTAGTCATGGATGAGATTTATGTGTTTGCTAGCAACTCACACACATATATAGCCTCACTAAGATGCAGATAGACCTTTCTATTTGAGTATTTTTGTCATATCAACATATTAGAGTTTATTCTCTATTTTGTTGTACTATATAATTATTCTCAAATTTATAGTGAAACTTTCCCATATGTCCGTGGTTTTTATTGAAAGGGTTTCCACGTGAAATCTTAGTGTTTTTCTATGTTTTCGTATTTTATTATTTCATTATCGATTTAACAAGAATAAGAATTACAATAACAATTCAACTAATACAACCTAATTCAAGTGATTAAGAGGTTAGACGGGCATGGGAAGGCAAGGTTATGAGGTTTGAGTCCCAGTGAAACGTATTTGTGAAGAACGGAATACTATGTTGCTAAGTATGAAAGTCTTGATTCTAGCGTTTTTTTATATATTTATATCTAGTATGAAAGTCTTGATCATGAACCGAGAAATATGAGATCTTCGCATTCGCTTTCGAATCCGGTAACACTAGAAAATGAAAGAAAATGTTAAGGAAAATTATTTTCTCTATGTTTAGTTAAGTATGGTGGAAAATATAAAAGAAAATAAAATAGTACCCAAAATTTTCTACTATAGAAAGATATTCCCAATTCTTAATTTAGAGAAATAACAAAATGAATTTGAATAAAACATATAGAATTAATTTATTAAGTTCAAACTTATTTTATATTTTCTTCAAATTTTTTTTTTTCCACTTTCTCTCATTATTTTCTTTCAGTAGTCTCCATTCAAACCAAGCCTCATGTTGTGTTTGTTTTCCTTTTTTTTTTCTTTCTCCTTTTATATTTTTGCTTATTCCACCTGTCATGAATGCAAGCAGTGGCTCAGTAGAAGGAACAAAATAAGTTCAAAATGTAGGTAGCGATTGTTTTTTTTACTTAATGCCGAATAGAACTTATATTCAATTTAATACTAAATATTACTTAATAAATTAAGTATTAAGTTGTTTGTTTTTAACATTCGGTAGTAAGTGCTGCTAGCTTTTCTCCTTGTTAAATAAGGGTGGTGTTTCCTATTTTGGAAGATGACTTTTGGCTTTTTCTATTCAGAATGTTTTTTAGAAATTTTAGCAATAAGTGTAAGTGTCCAAGATAATCAAACTTCTTTTTTCTACCTGATCGAATGCACTTTTATATTTCCATTAATAAATCACTTACATTCATAACTTTTGGTTTGGTAAGCTACTGAACCACAATGTCTCTGTATCGATTAGGAACGAGAAAAGACTGGGTTTATATACATATAAGTATGGATAATATCCACTGTATGAGACATTTTGGGGAGAAACCCAAAATAAATGTAATAATTTCAAATATACCCCTAATCGCTTTATAACAATTTTAGGGTGTAAGAGTGTTGAATTTGAAAATTTCGAATTTACAATTGCTCGCAGAAATGATAAATAACCTGGAAATTAAATTCAAGAATCAAAGGTAAAAGGGTAAATCAGAAAAATAAGGGACCCAAAGGGCATAAGACAAGAAGTTTATATGCCAAAATAAAATAATGAGGATAATTTGAAGTGCAAATGAAGAGAGATGAAGGGCTTTATAAAATGGGAAATCCAATCAAAATGCAAGATAAACAAGGCCTTAGCCCAAAATTAGGATAAGACCAAAATGGTTCATTGAATGAGCATTTGCTCGCCGTGGAGAAAAGAGAGCTGAGAGAGAGACACGGTTGTTGAAGGAGGAAGTCATCAGCTCTTTTTTTTTAGCTTGTTCAAGCAAAGAGAGGAAGGAAGGAGAGGAGGAAACCAAGTTTGAAGAAAATATAAGGTTTAGGAACTCATCCTAACTTTCTTTTGAGCATTTCCTGCTTGGAGTTTCATCAAACCCCAACTTATATAAGTGATTTTAATTGTTTTAGTTTAGTTTGTGGTTGTTTGAGTTATTGTATCCCCAAATTGAGGAATGTTTGTATAAAGGAAATGTCGGGGTTTTAGGGGAGATGCTGTCAAATTTTTTCCAAAACCCATGTTTTTTTCTTGGCCATCACTCATCCAAATTGAGTGATTCAAATTTCTGGATAAACTAGACTTCTAGGAGAAAAAATTGCCTTGAAATAAGTGTATTCAAATTTAGACCCCATTGGATCCAAATTGGCCACAAGAAATCCTTATTTTCAGAGTGCTTTTGATACAATTTTGTGTTTTGGTACACTTTGAGATGAGTTTGTGTCGAGCTTCTCTCATCCAAATTGAGTTATTCAAATTTCTTAAAAAAACTAGACTTCTAGGAGAGCACATGTGACGCCCCAAACCTCGGGGTCCGTTGATCAATTCACAACCCGCTGGAATATAAGACGATATCGAGTTACCCGATGCCACTTCGTAAAATCGCAGTCTCCTTTGTACTAGGAGCTCTACCCAAATACAACACCTCGCATAAAACCTCGTCCCAAACAAATTCCAATATAAACTGGGCCTATGATTAAACGACTCACTCTGGGCTCATAAACCAATACTCATAACAATGTATATATATATCCAACTATCCAACCATAGTTTAAGAGTTCAAAGTTTACTCTTATACAACACATATATTAAAATTAGAGAATTCTAATACATGTAATACATCATAACCCAAAGCCACAATCCGGCTTTCTTCTAAACCTCAAGCCTCTAGATGAGCCTCCCTCAGCACGCTCCTCGTACCTCGTAAAATAGCATCCTCGACAGGTGAGCTAATGTGCTCGCAGTGGAATCACCCAGTGGGCTACTCTCCACCCTATATGCAAAGGCAATACTCCAAAATAAACACACACATCCAAGCAAATGCATGATCCTACTTGAATGTCTAACTCCATCATCTCGTACCCGAACCACCGACTTCACACTCGCCTAAGCCTCATATGAGAATTATTATGTTTATTTGTTTGTGGACAACCCTCCGATGTGTATATATCAATTGGGCTGTCTCCAACGATTGATATTATTTATGGACTACCCTCCGATCATTTTTAGTTTTAGACAACCCTCCGAAACCATTCACTCATGCACTCACTCCTATCATCCTAGGGTGCTCCTAGTGCATATGGAATGCATGATGCCAATTCCATTACGTTTATGTCACATGTGTAAATATATAAACAGTATATATTCACATAAAATTAATCACACAATCATGTTATAATTTTACACATTTCATCACATCAAATTAAAGTCCACATGGGCTAATGATCAAAACACTTAACAATCTGACTTGAATCAATTAGACCAAACACATTTTCGTCAATAAAAATATTTTAACATATTCCTGAATAGTGAAACCTCGCTACTATTCCTGAAAAATCACCAATCATAGGTTCACTTTGTGAACCCGGGTTTTACGGCCATTTCCGGCCTCATTCCAATCAATACATGATTTATTTCACAAATTACATAATTAATCAACCTAACAGCCCGTGCCTAGTGATGGATTCCATACAAATGGATTTCAAAATTTACAATCTGGTCCAAGTTTTGGGATTCAATCAAACTACCACCAAGGCCTCAAACCAACCGGAACATTTAAAAAACACTACCAGCAAAAACCTAAGTAGGAGAAACCCCTACCTCACGGAGTTTGTCAAAACTCCTCAAAACCGGAGCCCACGCGTAGGCCTCGATGCGTAGAGCAACTTTGCTTCTTGTCCCGACGAATTCCGACGATCAGATTTGCCGGAAATTTAGAGAGAAGTCTCTCTCTCTCTAAAGGAAAATCGCCATTTCTGCTGCCACTGGAAGAGTTCTCCCCATTTCACGTTTTTGCCTTCTAATTTCAAATGGAGGAGATGATAATGTAGTTCTTTTGTTTTATTCTCATTTAATCAAATCCCAAAATGACCATTATGTCATTCTTTCCCGCTTTGACATCTCTTGACTATCTCACCGTCCATTTTCATCATTTCTTCACTATGCCACTTATAACACATGAGTACGTGTTATATGTGACTTCGTCAGATCGAAAATCGCTTTACGGCACCGAACCGCCGATGCCTCGAAACGCGGCTAACTCCGACTATCTCGAATTCTACGAATTCGACGCGGCTACCGACTCGTGGAGATTCCATTCCACGGTAAAACGGCGGCGAATCTGACGAGAATAAATTCCTGATTTTTAATCGAAATAACAATTTTGTAACCGAAATTACGATTTGACATTTTTTCCGTAAATTGAATTTAGGGCCCTACGTAACAAATTTTTGAAATAAGTATATTCAAATCACCAAAAAATTGGCCAAAGTGAAACCCTCTGCTTTTGGTCACGGTCGATACGCTTGTGTTTTGGTACAATTTTAGTGCTTATGCTATAAGCTGTGAGTTTCTTTCATTCAAATTAAGTGATTCAAATTTTGCAACTAGACTTCTAGGAGAACAAATCTCCTTGAAATAAGTGTATTCAAATTTAGACCCCATTAGACCCAAAAAATTCATTAAAGTGAAGCGTTGTTTGTAGGAAATATTTCGGTGTAAAGTATTTGAAGTAAATAAATAAAAGTAGGGTTGATATATAAAGGAAATTACATGAACAGTAATACAAACATGTAAAATGAGTAAATGATATCTCTAACTCAGATAAAACCTAATGTCTGGACATTTCCTCGTATATATTCCAAAGTGGATGGACAAGTAGGCATCATTTACGAGGATTACAAGTACAAGTTAGCCCGCTTAATATTAAAGTGGCCCCGTTTTGAGTCATTATAGTGGCCCCGTTTGAGTCACATAATACAGGCATAGGTCATTGTCTTGTACAATAATGGTACTCTTCTGGTATATATCGCCTGCTTGGGGCCAGCAGGCATACACAGTCATCACAGATAAAGGATGATACCTTCGTATATATAGTTATCTCTCATATCCACGCCTTGGAATATACAAAGTATAAAGAAAAAATGATACAAGATGATATAAGATAATATAAAACATGCATACAAAGGCGCGGAACATGCAAATGATACGAAGATGCATATGGTATGTGAAAAAGAAGCATATGTTTATAAGCTATTGTATATGTATAATAAATTAAGGATCACCGCAAGTGGTCATATGTTATATGTTTCCCACTAAGCTATAAGCTAGTATGGGTGTTTCATCCGTAGGTACCGAAGAGGACATTCACTAAGATTCCGCATCCGTCGTGGCCAACATAGCACAGAAATATCTACCCTAAGTAGGTTTTGGATTTTTTTTTTTTTTTTTGTATATTTAAATGTAGAGTTTTGTAATAGTGAAATTGTATAAGAACAAGTAAATGAGAATCGGATATATGTACATATTATAAATACCAATACATTGCGTGGTTGTTTTACATGTATATGTTTATAAGTTTTATTTTTATGAAAATATATAAATTAGGCCCACCAATGATGTAAAAATAGGTTAAAGAGTCATAGTTCAGTACGTGTCTCTCATTTTTAATAGGCGGTAGGGGAAGACAATTATGGTATCGTAGCCTAAGGTTTAGGCAACTCGCATAGAGTATAAGATAGAAAAGCATGTGTCTAGTAATATGTCGGGCCTAATGGATAAATCCCTGTCTCTTGTGGTTTTCTATAGATGGATCATCCTTCGAATCCAGTTGAAGAAGCAGCAGAGAGTGTTAACTCTAGAGATCAGGGGTTATCATCTTCTGACCCCTCTAAAAGCAATGCCCTCGCCGAGCCAAATGAAGCCTTATTGAGGATATCTCGTGACATGGCCCTAGTATCGAAAGATTGATAGTCTCGAAAGTCCCAATGCATATGGTAAGAAGACACAATGGAGGGAATTCCATGGGAAAACATGGAAGAGTAAGATAACTACAAAGAATATTGGTGGAAGTTAGATGCCCCCGATCGTAGAGTATCATGTGCGCCTCACTATTGCAGAAAGGAGCAAGATGATCGGTGAAGCTAGTGTTGAGGAGTCCATGATCTCCAAATCCCAGTGCCATGGGAATTTTTGCTCAAGAGTTCAGGCTAAATATGTTTCGATATGTAACTGAAACTAAGGGAAACAAATTCCTAAATTTGAAGTAAAGGAACTTATCACTATCAATATGAAAGAATTGAGCCATCCCCGCAGAAGTATGCATAGGAGCCGCCTCACCGAGCACTTTGCAGATACCAAAGACGGATCCACATGAACTATAAAAGACACCGTGACCCGTCATAATATTTCAGTAAGTAAATTTCTATCAGTTGGTGCAGGCGGTAATTAAAGTAGAGAGATCTGAAGCAAGTAGTAAAGAAAGGCTTCAAAAGAAGAAGTTTTCTAGAGGAGCTTCTTCCTCCTTGGGTAAAAGAGCTAGAGAGTCCTAAGTCAAACAAGATGTGGTCTGCAAGAGGTAGAAGACAGAAGTACAAGGGTACTCTAGTTCCTGGGTGAGGTGCTCAACCGGACAAGGAGAAGTCCCAAAGTGCCCTCATCACATAGACTCCATTCGGGGTCAGGTAGATTACCGATAGGAGGATGTTCCAAATGTGGAAGCATTGAACACTTGATATCGAATTATCCTCGAGAGTCAGGGGATAATAAGAGTATGCAAGGTAGTGGCAGAGGGAGATCTGTTGCACCACCTTCGACTCGGGATCGAAATAGGGTTCGAGGTGGCCCGATTCAAGATGGGGACGGGAGGCATGGGGCACGGGAGACAAAGGGATCGTCCTATGCCTATAAACAAATACGAGCTTATGCGCGAAGGCTCATGGAGGATCGTGGACGCTCCCAAGTGATTGCCGTTATTTTCTCTTTATGATAACACTGAGATGCATGCTTTGATAGACCTTTGGTTCTACTCATTTGTATATCCATCTCAAACATGTGTTTGATGTAACGCCACGCAGAAAGCAATTACCATATGATATCCTTGTTACTGGTCTCAGGCATAGTGCTTAAGTCAACCGAGTATATAAGAATTGTCACCTAATGACTCATGATGTAGAGTTTCCGCCGATCTACTTGTTTGTTTCAAGGAGTTTGATTTAATTTTTGGGAATGGATTGCTATCCAAACACTCCGGGCTTTAGTCGACAGATAAGAAAATAAGAAGGGCTTAAATGTTCGAATTGGCTTCAAAGGTAATTCATACAGAAGGCCCAATCTAGAGTCAGAAACAAATGTAATTTCAACATGCAGCCCGACGATTACGAGGGAAAGGTTGTGAAACCTTTGCTTTAGTGTTTGACTTAAGATCAAGTAGATGTGGAAAAGATTCCAATAGTAAAGGGATTTCCGATGTGTTTCCCCCAAGAATTTACAGGAATACCACCTCGAAAGAGTTTAGACCACTCTATTGAAGTTGTACATGGAGCGATCTAATTTCTAAGGCACCCAACCGTATGGTTCAACTGAACTAGTAAGAGTTGAAGACTCAACCCGGAGCTATCGGATAAGGGTTTCATCCGACCTGTTTCACCTGGTGTGCCGATTTTATTTTGTCAAAAAGAAAGGATGACACTCCGCATGTGCATTGATTATCGGCAAATAAAACAAAGTGACAAAGAAGAATAAATATCCATTTCGAATAGAAGATATTTTTATCGCTTGAAAGGAGCAAGTGTCTTTCAAAGATAAACTCAAGGACGGATATTATCAACTTCTGGTGAAAGATGTTGATGTAGAACCCCTAAAATTTTAAAATTTTCTTAAAAGTATAAATTAAATAATAAATTGCTAAAATGGCTCAAAGTAAGCTTAGAAAATTTCTAAAGCTCTGATGATGAAACGGATCGCGCCGTTTGAGTCCGTCTCACAAAAAACAAGTAACTCGTAAGTTTCAATGAATTCTAGGTAGAGGAATTTTTATGAATTTTTGAAGTTAGTATCTAGTAACCCTGTGAAACGAGATTTTCTTAAAAATCTTAAGAGTTAGGAAATGACTTGAGTAAAGTTCATTTAAAATAAATTGAACTGAGACGAAAATAAATTGTTTCGCGACATAAACGAACCCAGACGGGTCGTGGATGCATGGCGCAAAGTGGGCTCCACATCCAACTTATGCTTAAAGACACAAAAAAAAAAGGAAAGAAAGCTCATTTGAGGGAAAATGGCAAGAGGGAGAAGTGAGATATAGCGTGAGAAAATCTCCACTCTCCCACGATTCCACGGCGATCGGGTGGTCGGAATCCATTGAGCCAAGATTTAATGTTCATCTACTCGACGAGGGCTATGCGTGGGTACCGACAACACACAGTTTCACCGAATATTTCGGGTTTGGAGAAGAAAATCTAGTGAGAGAAGCTCTACCTTATCTTTAAGATTTACGGTGATTGGCAGCTCTGCTTTATCCGCTACATGAAGTCGGAGTACTCAAGAATACGTATGACACCGAAATCAAGAATTTTCAATGAAGATTCGAGCTAAGTTCGGGAGGCCATGGGTCTCGCTCTGACCCAAAAGTTTCTGCCTTTTCAGCCCAAGAGGTAGGGAAATCCTTCTTAGATTTAAGCAGATATTCATCTAAATGCTGTTTTGGTCTTGGTTGAGCCTTAGGGGCTGTTTGGTTGTGTTCTCTGACAATAAACCTAGAATTTTTCTATTTTGGAGCCATGATGTCCGCTAGTAGCTTTAAAGCCGATTTTAGGTCGAGTTCGACGAAGCTAGGCTATGTTTATACCTGAATTGTGGACTCAATTGGGACGGGTTTGTTGCCGGGTGAAAGGGTTGTTTCCGGGATGATTTTGGGTAGGAAAAGTAGCATGCACTGGAGCTTTAAAGGAGTCCCGGGAAAGCAATTTTGTGGGTTTCACGCTGCTGCCCAGTCACTGTTCATACGAGGCCTCCAACTTCGGACAACCATAACATTCACTTCCGAGCTCCGTTTTGGGTATTCTTGGACTCTATGGAAAGCCCTTTGAGTCTAGAATCCATCAATATATAGATTGATAAAATTTGAACTCATATTCGGTCCAAAATTTATGATAAATAAAAGAGGGCCCCTCACGGTAAAGGCTGGCCATCGCTCATATGAGGCCTCTAACTTTGGACGGCCATAACTTTCTTGTCCGAGCTCCGTTTGGGGTGTTCTTAGACTCTATGGAAAGCTCTTGGAGTCTAGGAATGAATTCATATGATTTTAAATGGCAATTATGCCAGCATACTTGTTGAAAATTGGATTGTTACAACAAGTGTGCTAATTGTTGGTTGTAGTGGATGTGAGGAGTTGTGTGTCGGGCGGGCCATTACATGGCAGGTTGTAGGCTATCTTAGGTGCAATGATATGCCATGAATTGTGCCTTAGAAATGATGTCATTACTTGCCTAGGTACCGACTTCTGAAGAAATGTTAGCATGTGTTTGTGTGATCGATTGAATGGCATTTTCATAAGAGGTGTCATGCTCGATATCAATATGTGTGCTCTAACATATCGGGTTTGTGATGTGGGTTTTCATGTGGACATGGCTATTGCATGGCATGTCAGGCTATTTTATTGGGCACATGCGCCATGATGTAGCCCCAAGGATTTGATTATGACATTACTTGTCTAAGTAGTATAGAATGATGTTGATGCATGCTTGTTTGATGTAAGACATGAATGTGATAAATGTTAGTATGACTGCATGTACATTAAAGTTTAATGAATGTATGGACTTTTGTGTGCATTAGACACAGTGTCCAGGCACACAAGGAGTACTGTATAGGATGTCCATGTAGAGGTCTTATACATTGGGCATGACTTAGAGTGCAATGGCACAATCAGACAGACCGTGCACTAGGACATCGCATGGTGCGGGTGTGGAGGTAGTCGCGCTTATTCAATCTTTTTTCATCCCTTGGTGAACGTCGGACTCGTGACTTTGAACGAAGTCTAATGGAGATCCAGCCGCTTGGTATGGTGTTGCACGGCGAAGGAAATGGAAATGGCTCATTGCATTTCATATGCACGGGGCACCCTAGAACAAAAAGAGGAGTGAGTGTGATGAGGTAGGTTTTTTGAGAGAATTCATACTCTGGAGGCTCGATCAACAATGTCAATCGCTTCTGAGTATGCCCAATTGATATACACCTAGGGTTGTCCATAAATGTCAATCGCCTGAGTATGCCCACTCGATATAAATCTGAGGGTCAGTCTATATAATCTCAATCGTCGGAGTATGCCCAATTGATATACATCGGACGGTTGTCCACAAAATAGATTATCGGAGTGTGTCCACTATTTATATCGGAGGGTTGTCCACGGGTAAACACAAATACCTTTGTTTGAAAATGGTTTTTCATTCATGGCAAAATGCATGTTTGAGGGAGTCAGTGAGGAATTGATACATGGGGCATGATGAGTCGCGTCTCATTCATGACAAGTAGGATTCTATGCTAGGATTGCATGTCCTAGGTTGGTGTGTGCTTGGTTGTTGACCATTCATGTGCATTTAGGTGGGGAATAGCCCTTGTAGGACTTATCTCTACTTGGCGTTAGCTCACCCCATCGTGGGACTCTCTTTCTAAGTAATGTGACATGTGCAGCAGATGGTGTCTTTAAAGCCAACATTATAAACGGTCGGATTGTGGCCTTGATCCATGTTTTGTATATTATATTAGAACATGTTAGTTTTAATATAATTTTTTGTATTAAGAGTGATGTAATAACTCTTGGTGGCTTTTGATATAGATTACTTATATGGATAAACCCGGCCCCATACGGCCATTTTTATTCATATGTGGACCTGATGTGGTCGTTGTATAATATTGGGACAGGTTGCAATGAAATTGCACATGTTGTATTTGGGAGTTCTCCACAGCTGAGACTCATCGATTAAATCATGAGTCCTGGGAAAAGGGGGACTCAATGGTGTGTTGTCGGGTTACCCGACATCCACGAATCTTCCGCAGGTTGACGGGTTGTCAATGGGACCCCCGAGATCTAGGCGTCACAGCTTGGTATCAGAGCATAGGTATACGACTACCTAGGGCTTGAGGGACAAGGGCTTAGGCCATGGCTATTGTGGTGAAATTGATACCACGCCATAACTGGTGTTAATAGGTCTAAGATTACCTAGTGCTTGGTGTATTTGATACCGGCGTCACAACGTGGTATCAAGGTGTATGTATGTGATTACCTAGGACTAGATGGGCATTGGGTTTGGACCATTGCATGCATTATGTGTTTTCATGTATGTGTTTGGTGTGTTATATGATGTGTGTTTCATGTTGTGGATTATATACATGGTAAGATAGCATAGGAAATTATATGAACACTGTGGTTAGAGAACATAACTTAGGGGTTCGAAAATGAATAACTTGGGAGTAGTTCATGATGTGATGTCTATTAGTGTTGGATTATGCAATTACTAGGTAGACTAAAGGCAAGAATCTTAATTACAGCTTGACACATATGTAGATGGCAAGTTTGGAGAAAGTCAGAGCAAGTTCTCCCTCAGAACTAGGCGAGGTCAAGACAGGTTGGGATGGTGAGGTAGAGACCTGACGATTCTCCTCACCAGGGACCTAAGGGAATGCTGAGGTAAAGCTGGATTAGATGATATCCTCGAGATGGACTGGATGACGGTACACCGGGTCGTCATTGGTCGTGATTATAGGAGAGTCACCGCCTATGCACAGGACGGTGTTTATGTGATGTTTCAGGGGGATAAGCATGATGCTTTACCCCAGACCATGCACAACTCTAAATGTTACAGAAGATTGATGGGTTGGTTGGCAAGCCTTACCTGGGAGGACAAGGCGAGACCGGGCTTGGGTCTACCGTAGCCGAGGAGTAAGGGGATGCTCCATGATCAGCTCAGATTCACTCTCCAAAGAAGGAGGTAGACTTCATGAGTAAGTCACACCCCGATGCGTCACCCATTCTATAACTTTACATAGGATGACGCTAGTTGAGTTGAAGAAACTCAGAGTCCAGATACAAGAATTGTAGGACAAGGGTTATATTAGACCGGGTACTTCACCATGAGGCGCTCCGATTCTGTTTGTGAAGAGAAGAGACAAAACTCTTCGATTTTGTATAAACTATCAGCAGTTGAACAAAGTCACGATCACGAATATGTATTCCTTGCCAAGGATTAATGATTCATCCGACAATTATAAGGGGCGCGTGGAGTATTCTAAGATAGATTCCGCGACCCGCTATCCTCTCGATGAGAGTTGGGGAGGCAGACACTCCCAACACAAATAAGAGACGCAAGAGGGACACTTCACTACGCTGATGCCCTTCGGATTTAACGACGCGCCGCTGACATTCATGATCCAGGTATAGTCATTAACCCTATCTAGATCGCTTGTAGTAGTCTTTGTGGAAAGATATTTTGATCTACTCAAATAGAGGATCAGAAAATCACATAGTTGTTCTGTGACTCGCGAGAATATCAGTTGAATGTCAAATTCAGCAAAGGAGAGTCGGCTAGCTAAGGTGAGATTTAAGACATGTAGTACTCCGGGCCAGAATAGACGTGAGCATAGTGAAAAAAAAAAGAAGTAGTCGACATATGACAAGGTTGGACCCGGAGAGGTCAAGTATGAGGGGGTGACTGTAGTGAGAGGGCATTCCGTAAATTAAAAGGGCTTATCGCTTTCCATTCGAGTCCCGTAAAGGGGACAAGGGTACACAAATGTTGTGATGCTCTAATGACGGAATGGGATGTGTTTTTGATGCATCCGGAGGGTAGCTCAGTTCTCAACAGCTGAAGAATCATGAGCTAATTACCCCATACATGACACATGGAGTTGGTAATTGAAGTAGCCTATGCCCTAAGGAGTTGGCGCCACTAATTATATGGAGAATAGTTTAAGGCATTTCCAGACCTCAAGAGTTTGAAGTGTATTTTTTTAATTTTATTTACACGCACCCCAACTGGTAAGTGTAGGTGGTGGCCGATGCATTCAATCGTAAGTCATCGAGCATGTGATAGCAGTTTCCAGAGGCGTGCGTGATGCCGAAGCTATAGGAACATGTCAAATGGACCTCATGACCCAGTCACATTGCATGTCACAAAGAACATGAAGCTGTGTGGGTAATAGTAGACCGCTCACTAAGTCTAAGACACTTATCGGTTGTGAAGATAACTCGCATCATAGTGGATTCTAATCAAGTCATATATATATATATATATATATATATATTTATATATGCGAGGGATCATTCCGGATACATGGAGAGTCGGGCCATAGATCGGACCGATTCTGTGTTCATATTCACTATTGAGGAACTAGAGAGCCATGGGAAAGTCGTGAGGATGAACACCATGTTTAATCTACATACGTACGCACTGGCCCGGGAAGGGCCATATTATGTTAGAGGACATGCTACAAGCATTCGTCCTTAATTACAAGGATAGTGGTAAAAGAAATTAGCCTTGGTGGGGTTCGTCAAGAGTCAACAGCCATAGTGAACATATGGAAAACGATGATGCCTGTGTAGAGAGACTATGTAGACTTTGTTGGTCGACAGATATGGGAGATCCACCACCGTCCTGAATTGTTAAAGCACTTAGATATGACTGAATAGGAGGCGCTTTCAGCACTTTAAATGAAGAGTTCCGCACGGTGATCACGCTTTCTGGAAGGTGACACCAAGAGAGGAGTGGTTAGGCCCAAGGCAAGTGAGAGTCAGAGACGTTATGTGTCCAGGTACACCCCACATCCACTCAAGTGTCGGATTAGGGCCAGCCATCACATGCAAGAGTAATCTGAGAGGAGACTTGTCATGTTTAAGATAGTCGAGATTAGGCTTCGAGATGCAAAACTATGAGGCTAGGGAATGCTGTAGCAACACCGAGCAGTGGAGAGGGAAACTGGGATGTTATAATAGATATGGCCGGGTAATCCCTTGCTGTTGCGGATGGAGGTATGGTTCAGAGTCATTTGGCATAAAGATGATTCATTATGCATTGTTATCTAAGGTGCATGTGTGTGTGAATTTTGGGACGAATTCTTTGGCAAAGAAATGTAGAACCCCGAAAAATTTAAATCTTTAAAAGTATAAAATTAAATAATAAATTGCAAAATGGCCTGTAAGTCGAATAATGGAGTTTGATGACTAAATCTAGGATCGCGCCGTTGAGTCCATTCTGACGAAACAAGGAACTAGAAATAAGAACTTCTAAGCAGGGAACTATAGAATTTTTGAAGTAGGTCTAGTAACCTCAGAACTAGATTTTCTTTAAAATCTGCATATTAGGAAATAACTTGAGTTAAGTTCATTTAAAATAAATTGAACTGAGATGAAAATAAATTGTTTCAGGACAGAAACGAACCCAGATGGGTTGTGGATGCGTTATGCTTAAAGAGACAAAAAAAAAAAAAGAAGGGAAGAAAGCTCATTTTTTGAGGGAAAAATGGCAATGAGGGGAGAAGTGAGATAGAGAGAGAAAATCTCCACCTTCTCTCTACGATCTACTCTGAGACGGTATCAAACTATCGAGCGCCAGATTTAAAGTTTATCTACTGACGAAGGTTGGCGCCATGGGTACCGACAACACTTAGCTTCACCGAAGATTTCTGCTCAGAGAAGAAATCTTATTGAGAGTAGTTTATACTCATTCCCTAAGATTTACAGCGCATCGACGGTCTTCGCCATTCTGCCAAGGCTTAAAGTCGAGTACTGTCAAGGCAACGCTGCGAGACACCGAAATCAAGAATTTTCGTCGAAGATTAGAGCGGAAGTTTGGGAAGGCCGTGGGTCTCGGGTCTTTGGGACTCCAAAAAGTTTCGTCTTAGCTCCAAGAGGTAGGGAACCTTCCTACTTGGGTTTATATTTCATCTAAATGTCATTTTTGGCCTGGGTCGGTTTCTTGAGTGGATGTTTGGCTTGTGTTCTTGGACACAAAAACTGAATTTTTTCTGGTTTTGGAGTTATGATGTCCAGTTTTTTTTGGGTAGCTTTAAAGTTGATTTTAGGCTGAGTTCATGATGAGTTTTGTGCCATGTTTATGGCTGAATTGTGGACTCCACTGGGGGAGCTATTTGTCGTGTGAAAGGGTTGTTTCCGAGATGAGCCTGCAGGAAAAGTAAAGAGATGCAATGTGAGCTTTAAAGGAGCCCCTGAAAGCAATTTCGTGGGTTTCCCAAGTTTCAAGCACCTGTACCCGAGCCCGTCCAGCCTGCTTTTGGTGTGTTCTTGGACTCTATGGAAAGCCCATTGGGTCTAAAATCCATCCATATATGTTCCTACAAATGGAACTCATATTCGGTCCAAAATTTACTTAAAAACAAAGAGGTCACAGCGCGCGCCATCACTCATACGAGGCTTCCAACTGGACGACCATAACTTTCTCAACCGAGCTTCGCTTTAGTGTTCTTGACTCCCAGGAAAGATCTGAGTCTAAAATTTGACCATATGATTTTCAATGGAAATCGTACTACATCCTTGCTGAAAAATCGATTGTTAAAACAAGTGTGCTAATCGTTGGTTGTGTGGATGTGAGGAGTTACAGGTTGAAGTGGCTATTGAGACAGCAGTTGTGCTATCTTAGATGCATGATATGCCATGAATTTTCCTAGAAATGATGTCATTACTTGCCTAGGTAAAGGATCGAAGTGAAATGTTGCCGCATGTGCTCAGTGGATTGATTGAAATGACATCTTGTCAGAGGTATCATGCTTGGATGTCAATATGTGCCTTAACATATTGGCTTCAGGATGTGTTTTCTGTGGATACGGCTATTGCATGACATGTCAGAAATAGTTTATCAAGCATTACTACCATGATGTAACCTAGGGATTTGATTATGACATTACTTGTCTAAGTAGTAGTCGGAATGATGTTGATGCATGCTTGTTTGATGTGTTGACATGAATGTGATAAATGTTAGTATGGCTGCATGTATATTAACGTTTAATGAATGTATGGACTTTTGTGTGCATTAGACACGAGTGTCTAGGGTACACGGTGGAGTGTACGGTATAGGATGTCCATGTAGAGGTCTTTATACGTCACGACTTATGCAATGGCACAATTGCATCGTCATCCGTGCACCTGTGGACATCGCATGGTGCGGGCTCGAGTGCATAGTCGTTGTCATTCACCATCCTCGTGAATGGGTCAGGACTTGTACTTGGACGGTCCAATGGAGATCCAGAATTCGCTTCGCATTTGTCAAGGCTGGGTTAAGGAAATGGAATGGCTCATTGCATTTCATATGCATCAGCACCCTAGAAACAAGAGAAGGAGTGCATGAGGTGGTTTCTCGAGAGAATTTGTTTCGAGGTCAGACCAACAATGTCACCCGTCAGAGTATGCCCAATTACTATACATCGGAGGCCTTTCCGTCTATAAATGTCGGGTGAGTCGAGTATGCCCAATTGATATACATCGGAGGGTTGTCCATATAATCTCAATCGTCGGAGTATGCCCAATTGATATACATCGGAGGGTTGTCCACAAAATAGATTATCGGATTGTGTCCACTATTTATATCAGAGGATTGTCCACGGGTAAACACAAATACCTTTATTTGAAAATGGTTTTTCATTCATGGAAAAATGCATGTTTGAGGGAGTCGGTGAGGACTTGATACATGGGGCATGATGAGTTACGTCTCATTCATGACAAGTAGGATTCTGTGCTAGGATTGCATGTCCTAGGTTGCGTGTGCTCGTTGTCGGTACCATTCGTGTGTGCATTTAGGTGGGGAATAGCCCTGTAGGACTTATCTCTACTCGGGTGTTAGCTCACCTTGGTCGTGGGACCCCCTTTCAAGTAATGTGATTACGCAGCAGATTTCCGTTGCTCCTGTAGGCCAACATTATGAAGCGGGCTCTGACAGGCCTTGATCCATATGTTTTGTATATTATATTGTAACATGTTAGTTTTAATATAATGTTTCGTATTAAGAGCGATGTAATAACTCTCGTGGCTTCTTGATATAGGATTGTATTTATATGGATAAACGGCCCTACGTGGCCATTTTTATTCGTAGATATGGACTTGATGTGGTCGTTATATAATATTGGACAAAGGCTGAAATTGATAGGTTGTATTTGGGTAGAGTTCCCCGTACAAAGGAGACTCCGCTCATTTTCTAAATCTCGGGTCTCTGGGAAAAGGGGGACTTAATGGTGTGGGCGCCGTTAATTCGACATCCACGAATCTTTTGTGGGTTGACGGGTTGTCAACGGGACCCTCGGGATCGGGGCGTCACAGTTGATGTTCCAAAAACAACCTTTAGAATCTTATATGGTCATTATGAGTTTTTAGTAATGCCATTTGGGTTGACTAATGCACCAGCTGCATTCATGGACTTGTTGAATAGGGTATTCCAACCTTATATGGACCAATTTGTGGTGGTATTCATTGACGACATCCTAGTGTATTCTAAAGATGCATAGGAACATGAACAACATTTGAGGATAGTGTTACAGATTCTGAGAGAGAAACAGTTGTTTGCAAAGTTGAACAAATGTGATTTTTGGCTTAAGGAAGTGCCATTCTTAGGCCATATTATATATGCAGAGAGGGTATTAGGAGTCGATCTTACAAAGATCAAGAAATTGTGAGATGGAAACCGCCTTGAAATGTAATCGAGGTGGGGAGTTTCTGCCTAGCAGATACTATCGACTAGCTTGTAAAGGGATCATTCACATAGCATCTTCGCTACAAAGTTACTCCTGAAAGGTAAAGTTCGAAAGTAGGATGACAAGTGTCACCAAGTTTCAACAGCTTAAAGAAAATATCAAGTTGGAAGATTTCCGAGTTGACTCAAATTCCTACTAGTAGAGAATATGCCATGTATAGTGATAGCCAAAATTTTGTTTGGGATGTGGATTGATGCAAGATGGAAAAGTGGAGGCATATGCCTTATTAGCTGAAACCATGAGTGTAATTATCCCACACATGATTTGTAGTCATAGCCAAAGGTTCGCTTGGAAAATATGGCAACACTATTTATATGGTGAAAAATGTAGAATCTTTACAAATCATAAGAGTCTTAAGTACCAAGTAACTCGTAAAGAATTGAACTCTGAGGCGTCACGGTGGCTAGAGTTGTTTAAGGACTATGATTGCATAACTGGACACACCCAGAAAAGCTAATTTGGTGGTCGATGCTTTAAGTAGAAAATGATTTCCGGGCTTCCGTCCCCGAATCATCAGGATCGAGATTCAATATGATGGAGCCTTGTTGGCTCCAACTGAGTTATTCCCGATTTGAAAATGATGAAAAGAGATGCTTAGAAGAATGATGTCAAGCTACAAGAAGTAGTACAGTTAGTCAGAAATGGAGACAAGACTGACTATTTTATAGATGAAAATGGAGGTTTGTTTTACAAGAGTAGATTATATGTACCGAATGACATGGAGTTGATGTATGAAAGCCACACATCGATTTACTTCATTCATCTGAGGTAATAAGATTTACAAGGATTTGAAACAGTACTATTGGTGGCGAGGGATGAAAAAGGATGTGATAGAGTATGTGTCTAAATGTCTGATTTGTTAGTAAGTAAAGGCTGAACATCAAGTATCGTCTAATTTGTTAAATCCTCTTCCAGCTCCCCAATGAAAGTGGGACAACATTACTATGAACTTGTATCTCAGTTTTCCTCACCCAAAAGAAACATGATTATGTTCGGTAATCAGGACGTAATCGACAAAGCTCGCTTCACTTACCAAATCACTTGACTATTCCATGGATCGGGATGAAATAATTGTATGTGAATGAAATTGTCGCCATATGGTATTCGATATCTATAGTGTCCGACCAATAACTACGCTTACAAGTATAAGGTTTTGGAAGGAATTATAGCCACAACCTGGGTACTAGGTCGAATTTTTTAGCATGCCTTGCATCCACAAATGTATGGACAATCGTAGAGAGTAATTCAAGTGTTAGAAGACATGCTTCAAGGTTATGCACTAGATTTTTCCAGAAGTCGATAAGTATATTCCTCTTATGGAATTTGCTTATAACTCACCCAAAAGATTTTGTATGTACTCTCTATGAAGCTTCAGATGGAAGGAGATGTAACTCCCGTATGTCGATGCACTAAACGAACATAGGTTATCGGTCCCGAGAGCAAGTGAAAGAAACATAAGAGAAAGTTCATGTTATTCAGCAAAGGTTAAAGGATGCTAGTGATTGACAAAAATCATATGCCGATTTGAAGAGGAAAGATATTGAATATGAAGTCGGAGATAAAGTATTTTTGAAAGTATCATCGTGGAGGAAGATTCTACGGTTTGGCAAGAAAGGAAAGCTGAGTCTAAGATTCATTGGGCCTTATGAAATCCTAGAAATAATTGGCCCTGTTGCTTATCGTTTGGCACTCCCTCTGGAGTTGGCCAACTTACATGATGTTTTTCACATGTCCATGTTGAGGAAATATAGATCAGATGAATCGCATATCCTACCTGTGCAAGAGGTGCAAGTGCAATAGGATTTCTCCCATGATGAAGAGCCAAAAGCTATATTAGCTCGAGAAGTGAAACAGTTACTGAATAAGCAAGTATCGTTAGTGAAAGTACTCTGGCAACACCATGGTAGGGAGGAAGCTATGCGGAGCCACAACCATCGGGTAAGTACGCATCGCAGAACTATTTAGTTCTGCAATAATTTCAAGGATCGAAATTTTTAAGGGGGTAAATTGTAATACTCAAATATATCATCCTAACTGCTTTATAACAAGTTTAGGGTATAATATATGTTAAATTTGAAAATTTCCGGAATTTATACTGTTTAGTGTCAAAATGATAACAACTCGGAAATTAAATTCAAGAATCAAGGGTAAAAGGGTAAATTGTAAAATAAGGACCCAAAGGGCATAAGACAAGAAGTTTATATGCCAAAATAGAATAACATGATAATTTGAAGTGTAAAATGAAGAGAGATGAAGGGCTTTTGAGCAAAAATGGAAAACTAACTAAAATGCAAGGCCAAACAAGACCTAGACTGTAATTAGGATATGACCAAAATGGTCTATCGAATGAGCATTTGCTCATGTGAAGAAAAAGAGAGAGAGTGAGAAAGAGATTACGCTTGTCAAGGAGCTACCGCTCTTTTATTTGTTCAAGAAAGAGAAGGAAGGGAAGGAGAGGAGGAAAACAAGTTTGAAGAAATATTAAGGTTGTGAACTCATCCTAACTTTGAGCATTTCGTCATTCCATCAAACCCTAACTTGTATAAGGTGATTTTAATTGTTTTAGTTCGCTTAGGTTGTTTTGAAGTTGTTTGAGTGATTTGTGGTCCCTAATCATAATGCTCAGAGCAAAGGAAATGTCAGTTTTGTGAGAGACGCTATCAAAATTTTCCAAAACTCCACATTTTTTTTCTTTGGCCATCACTCATACAAATTGGAGGATTCAAATTTCGATAAACTAGACTTCTAGAAGAAAATCTCGTTGAAATAAGTGTATTCAAATTGGACTCATTTTAATCTTAAATTGGCCAAAGGAACCTTATTCGCTTCGAAGTACAATTTTGAAGAAGTGGTACAGTTTTGCATTTAAATATGTTGAGTTTCACTCATCCAAATTAAGTGATTCAAATTTCTAGGGAAACTAGACTTCTAGGGGAACAAATCTCCTTGCAATAAGTGTATTCAAATTTAGACCCCATTGGACCCAAAAAATTCATCAAAAATGGAAACCCCGTTCGAGTAGTTTCTATACGCTTTGGTGTTTGGCACAACTTTGCATGACTATAAGCTGAGTTTCACTCATCCAAATTGAGTGATTCAAATTTTTGGGTAAACTAGACTTCTATGAGAACAAATCTCCTTGAAATAAGTGTATTCAAATTTGGACCATATTAGACCCAGAAAATTCGTTAAAGTGCAAGATCATTTGTAAGAAATACTGTAAAGTATTTGAAGTAACAACAGTTATGGTTGGTATATGAAATGAACATGAACTGTAGAATACAAACATGTAAATAACTAGCTCGACATCTCTAACTCGCATGAAAACCTAATAGCCCGATTTCCCGTGATATATTCCAAAGAGGATGAACAAGTAGGCATTTCGTCTATGAGGGATTAAGGTTATAAGTTAAATTTAAGCCAGTCATTAAAGCCGGCCTGCTTAGTAATTATAGCGGTCCCGTCAGGGTCACATAATATTGCATAGGTCAAATGCCCTCGCATGATGGTAAAATTCTCCCGAGTATACTACCCAAGGTCTGGGGTCATAAGACAGCATAAGTTATTGTTTCGCATGCTGATGATATCTTCTGCATAGCGCTATCTCCCCGTATCCACGCCTTTTGGAATATGGCTGTGCATAAAAAAATGATACAAGATGGATATAAGCGATAATATAAAACATGACACATGAAAATGCATGAGATAGTGGAAATGATAATAAAGATGCATATGGATATGTAAAAGAAATATATGCTTATAAGCTATTATATGTATATTGAAATTAAGGATCATCATGTTGGTCATATGTTATATGTTTCTACTGGGTTATGTTTAGACGGGTGTTTATCCGTGTAGGTACTGAAGAGGACATTCACGGCATTCCGCTTCCGCCAAGGCCAACATAGCTACAAGAAAATATACATTTCCCAACGAAAATTTAGAGACGAATTAAAAATTCATCATCGAACATTGCTTTTCCTCGACGAAATTCTATATGTTGTCACTTACACTATTTTACTTACAATTTTTGCCGACGAAATTTACATTTCGTCACCGAAAATTTTTGCAGGAAGCTTTAGCGCCAAAACTTTTGTGATGAAAATAAACCATTTGCCAATAAAAATATTAATTGGTAAATAATAATGTTTCCCAACGAAATTAATTTCCTTACTAAAATTTATAAATTCTCATTTATATTTCATGACGATTTTTATCATTGGTGATTTTATTATTTCTTGGTGTATTTAATGGTATTGTCATTTAAGAGATATTGATAAATTATAATATTAGTTACATTGAGAAAGTGCTACATGATTTATTTAATAATTAATAAAACTATTATACATTTTTATATAAAAGTAAAATCTATTTGGAACTATATAATTTATATTATTAAAAAATTTATCTTAGTATATGATGGGGTTTGAAAAATGGGCTCGCAGTCTAACCTAAAGAAGAAGTCACACAGATGAAGCACCTAAGCCCTCAAACTAAATTAAAGCAGCGTCTACTGTTTCGCCCAAAGCATGTTTGATAATTGAGAAGCCCCACATTTCGTAAATCAAATCAAATCTCATCAGTAAGGAAAGTAGGATATTCCCCAATAATATCTTATCCTATAAATCAAATCAAATCTTATCAATAAGGGAAGTAAGATAATTCTCAATAAACTATTCCTTCAATATCTCTTTCTAAAATCCGATAAAGGCAATAAATATCCCATCCAATGAAAGAACTTACTACCCTCAAATTGGGAATAATATACACTATAAATACAAATAATTCTAGCTGAAAGGTACGCACTCTTAGACGCATACTCATGTGCAACATCACTCTGCGCCCTCTTTCTCTCGTAGAAGAAACCGACTTAGATCGGAGCGGCCACCGGCATACCCCTCGCGACCCCTTTTCTTTGTTCTGCAAGAGTGCTCTGTCCGGAGCCCGTAGATCAGCAAAGGCACATCCCGCTCAATCCAGACGATCCACGCCGCATCCCAAATCTTTACAAACAACCCGAGTCTAAATTTCACGATTTCACATCGCTCCGTACCCTTACCGGCCATGAAAGGCATCATCACTGGCTACTATCTGGAACGACATTTCCTTTTATTATAACATAACTGATTTCGCTGATCGATGAGAACTAATTTAACACAAGGTAGAGCAACGCCTAATCCGCCAAGGATGCAGACCAACCAAGCAAAGGTGACAACACACCTTGTACATACATTAGAAACAATGCGTTAACACGAACGAGGTAGGCGCTTCGCCACAATCGCCGATGTAAGAGTTAGAGCAACTTACTGTGCAGATACAACGCCCACAGATACACGCTGAAAGTTCAGTAGAAGGTTACAACTTCCCTCCCTACGAAGGACAACACAACTCCCACAAGGTAAGTCCAACAAAACTAAAACCGTGACCAGTGGATCTGTATGGTGATTCATCAAACTTCGACGCTTCATCTCAAGCAGATTTCGCTACGCACTGTGGCGAGTGCGTAATATCCAAAATATAAACTCCATAGCAATGAAGCCGCCATCTATAAGAAGGCCAAAGCACTCCGAAATTAGCGCAAACGCTTCAAATTCTCCATCAATCAGCATTAAAGGCGTTCGCATCTTTCCAAGAAAATCTGAAGTCGAATGTGGCCAGACGCAAAGAACTCACATCGACGAGGTGATCCATCAAGACAGCCATGTCGCCTAACGAGTCGATCAACTCAGCTACATCGCCACTTACCATACGCCAGGAGCTAAGCAAATTCACATTGATCGAGGTGATTCACCAAAGACGCCACGCTACTCCAACGAGTCAGACAACTCAGTTACATCGCCACTCGGGCTTCATCGCCACTTGGCCACATCGCCACTTCGGGCCAAATCACACTTGCCATCGCCTACACGGCCACATCGCCACTGGCCACGCCACCTCCTACCGAACGCCACCATCGGGACAGCTCACCTACTCCGCACGTGCCACGCCGTCAGAGTCGAGACCGTACCAGCTACATTGCCACCGCCCCAATCGCCACTGGCTACATCGCCACCGGGCCACAACGCCACTCGCCAATCGCCACGGCCATTAACGCCACTACCAATCGCCACAGCGGCTACATTCGCCGGCCAATCGCCACTTACATCGCCACGGCTGAACGCTACCACAGGCCACACAAACGCTGTGGAGCCAAGTAATTCATATTGACGAGGCTCATCCCTCAACTCAGATGGACGAGCCCCTACTATTTACATTGACGAGCCCTTCACTGGACTTCAAACAGACGGGCTCCCTCCTACTATTTACATTGACGAGCCCTTCACTGGACTTCAAACAGACGGGCTCCCTCCTACTATTTACATTGACGAGCCCTCCTTCACCGCACTTCCAAATGCATCGGCCCTCCTACTATTTATATCGACGCAGCCCTTCGCCGCACCTGCATGCATTTCCGGCCCTTCTTACACTATATGGACGAGGCTCATCCCTCAACTCAGATGGACGAGCCCCTACTATTTAAATTGACGAGCTTTCTCCTATCAGCTCTAATTCGACGAGCTCTTCCCAATACTCTACTTGACGAGCCCCCATTATCTACACTGACGAGCCTACAACAGCCTTCCCGACGAGCCTCTCCCAACAAATCTACTGGACGAGTCTCTATTATCCACACTCCGACGAGCCCCACAACAAACCTCCCGACGAGCCTTCCCACGCCCACTTTCGACGAGCCTCCCACATTCACACTGACGAGCCTACAATACTCTCCGACGATTTCTTCCCAATAAATTCTACTGACGAGCCCTATTATTTCTCTACACTCCGATGAGCTCTACAACAAAGCTCCCGACGAGCTCTTCCCAATGTACTCTAATTGGACAGCCCTATTATCTACATGGATCGAGCTCTATACGTTTCAATTCGACGAGCTCTTCCTAACAACACTTGACGAGCCCTATTATCTACACTCCGATGAGCTCTACAACGCCTTCCGACGAAAGCCCTTCCCAACAACTCCACCGACGAAAGCCCTCCAAACAAGCCTTACTCGACGAGCTTTTTACTCCTTACTATTTTACATGGACGAGCTCTACAACAAATTTCAATTCCGACGAGCCCTCCAAAAACAAACTCTACTTGACGAGCCCGCCATTTACATGGACGCAGCTCTACAATGTACTACCCGACGAGCTCTTCCCAACAAATTCTACTGACGAGCTCCTATTATCTACACCTGACGAGAGCTCTTCCAATACCTTCCCGACGAGCTCTTCCCAACAAATTCTTACTTGATCGAGCCCTATTATCTACATGGGCGAGCTTCATACGCCTACTCCGACGAGCTCTTCCCAACAAATTTACTGGACGAGCTCCCATTATCTACACTTTGACCCAGCCTCGCATCACCTTCCCGACGAGCTCTTCCCAACAAATTTTACTTGATCTAGCTCCTATTATTTACATGGACAAGCCTACAATACTACTCCGACGAGCTCTTCCCAATGTACCCCATTTGACGAGCCCTATTATCTACATGGACGATCTCTACAACAAAGACGAGCTCTTCCCAACAAATTTACTGACGAGCTCCTATTATCTACACCCGACGAGCTCTTTACAATGTTTCACCTCGACGAGCTCTTCCCAACAAATTCTACTGACGAAATTCCTATTCATCTACACCATCCATCCTTACAATGCCTTCCCGACGAAGCCTCCCCAACAAATCTTACTGACGAGCTCCTATTATCTACACTGACGAGCCTACAATCAGCCTAATCCGACGAGCCTCCTTCCCAACAAACACTTGACGAGCTCCATTATCTACACTGTGACAAGCTCCATACAACGCTCCCGACGAGCTCTTCCCAACAAAATTTTACTCTGACGAGCTCCTATTATCTAACGGGACGAGCTCTTACAACAGTTTCCACTGACGAGCTCTTCCTACACTTACTGACGAGCTCCTATTATCTACACAGACGAGCTCTTACAACAATCTTCCTGACGAGCTCTTCCCAATGTACTTCCACTGACGAGCTCCCTCCAAACAAGCCTCTACTGACGAGTTTTTAATTTACTATTTATACGAACGAGCTCTTACAACAAATGAATTGGGACGAGTTCCTCCAAAACAGATCTACTTGACGAGCTCTTATTATTTTATAATGACGAGCTCTACAAATGTTTCCACTGACGAGCTCCTCCAAACAGCTCTACTTGACGAGCTCCTATTATTTACCTGGACGAGCTCTTACAACAGTTTACCTGACGAGCTCTTCCCAATAGCTCTACCTGATGAGCTCTTCCCAATAGCTCTACCTGACGAGCTCTTCCAAACAACTCTACTTGACGAGTTCCTATTATTTACATGGACGAGCTCTACAACAAATTTCACTCCGACGAGCCTTCCCTAATAGCTCTACCTAACGAGCTTCCAAACAAATCTACTGACGAGCCCTATTATTTACATGGATCGAGCTCTTACAATACCAAATTCACCCGACGAGTCCTTCCCAATAGCTCTACCCGATGAGCCTTCCCAATAGCCCCACCCGGGACGAGCTCTTCCAAACAAATTTACTCGACGAGCTCCCATATTTACACGGACTAGAGCTCTTACAACAGCCACACCCGACGAGCCTTCCCAATAAATTTACCCGACGAGCTCCTCCAAACAAAATTCTACTGACGAGCCCTATTATTTACATGGATCGAGCCTACAATACTAATTCGACGAGCCCTTCCTAAGAGCTTCCCACCTCGACGAGCTCTTCCCAAACAAATTCCACCCGACGAGCTCCTCCAAACAGCTTTACTTGACGAGCTCCTATTATTTACCCCGGACGAGCCTTACAACAGCCTTACTCCGACGAGCTCTTCCCAATAGCTTCCCACCCAACTCGCTCACATCGACGAGCTCTTCCCAAAGAAGCCACATGACGAGTCTCTACCCAACAACCATAAACGAGCTCTTCCCAAAGAAACACATTGACGAAGCTCCTTCTCCCAAAGAAGCCACATGGATCAGCTCTACCTTAACCTGCTCGCCCGACGAGCTCTTCCTACCAGCCTACAAAGACGAGCTCTACTCAAACTGCTCACGGACGCAGCTCTACCTGTACCGCCAAAGATTTCATATTCACGAAGCTCTTCTCATCACCACATGGAACAGTTTCACTTAGCTTCTCAAGATTTCATATTGACGAGCTCTTCCTAATACCATACGGACGAAGCTTTACCTAACCTGCTCGCACCGACGAGCTCTTCCCCAACAGCCTCACAAGGACGAGCTCTACCCAACTGCTCACACCCACGAGCCCCTCCTGCCAGCTCACGAACGAAGCTCTACCCAAAGGCCAAGATTTCACATCGACGAGCCCCCAAATAGCTCATGGACGAGCCCCACCTAACCTGCCTCTCCGCAGACCGACGAGCCTCCTCATTAATACGCATGGACGAGCTCCCCTCATCAATACGCATGGACGAGCTCCCCTCATCAATACGCATGGACGAGCTCCCTTCATCAATACGCATGGACGAGCTCCTCCAAGCAAACATTACGGACGAGCTCCCAATGTACCGCAGATCGGGACGCACTTCCACCAATAGCAGTCAGGCAAATTCTAAAGACCGACTTTACTTTATACAAGTCGCCTAATGGAGGTCATTAGTCAGACGACAAGCCTCGCCTAAAACAAGTCATGGAATCAAGGAACTCGGCCTCAACTCATGCAAGTTAGCCAATGGAGGTCGGGCCAGCTTCAAATCGACGATCTCTACCAAAAAATAGGTCATCAGCCCTAGAATCAATTCAACTCGTGCAAGTCACCCGATTTGAGCTCAAGAATACAAGACGACGAGTTCCGCCTTAAACAGCCATGCAACCATGGAGCCATAGTCAGAGAACAACAAAGCCACCCAAACAGCCATGCAACCTAAGAATCAATTCAGCTTCAAAGTACAACACTCGAGCCCTGGGGCGGCCGCTTGAAGAGCCTAACCGTCACCGGGGATGCTCAATCTGGGGCTTCACGGCCAAGGCGTAACATCGGAAGAGCGCAAGCAGAGACGAAAAAAGAAAAGTGCAAAAACGAGTATTCATTAAGGACAAGGCTACATATGTATTGGGTCCCAGGCCTAACTGAAATACAAGCAAAAAAAAAAAAAAAAAAAAAGCCATCTCAAGCAAAATGTCGAAAAAGGACTCTGCATAGAAGGTTCGGGACGAATACTAAGGAAAAGGAAGTCCGAACTCACTAAAAGCAAAGAAAAGCTTCCGACCAAGGAACACAAGACGAATCCACAAAGGATATTCATGAAGAAAATGTAAAAGAAATAGAAAAAATTGGAAGAAATGAGCACGAGAACCGAAAAGTCATCATTATCACAAGACATATGACGACAACAAAGCCCTAACTGATCCAACCCCGAGTTGACACATGGAAATCACACCCGATACGAGAAATCTTATAAATTTCTGGGTCTACATGCACCGTGCACAAGGGTCGGGGCAATCGATGGGGTTTGAAAATGGGCTCACAGCCCAAATTTCAAAGAAGAAGCTGCCGATGAAGCACCCAAGCCCCCGGCTTCCAAACCCAAAGCAAAGGCCTGAATGCTTCACCCAAAGGCCTAAGTATGGATAATCGAGAAGCCCACATTCTCGCAAATCAAATCAACCATCAAGAAGGAAAGTAGGATATTCCCAATAATATCTTATCCTATAAATCAAATCAAATCTTATCAATAAGGGAAGTAGGATAATTCTCAATAAACTATTCCTTCAATATCTCTTCTAAACCGGAGAAGGCAATAAATATCCCATCCAATGGAAAGAATCCTTACTACTCCTCAAATTGGGAATAATATACACTATAAATATTGTGGCCAATTCCCAATAAGGAGTTGCACGCACTCTAGACGCATACTCATGTGCAACACATTCGCCTCTAAGCGCTTCTTTCTCCCTTTAAAGAAATCGACTTAGGTCGGAATGCGCCACGCATAGCCCTTCTTCCTCGAATCCCTTCTTCTTTGTTCTTGCAGAGGAGTGCTTCGTCCGGAGCCTGTAGATCAGCAGTGTCGCGATCCTGCCTCAATCCAGACGATCCAGACGCCTGCATCCCAGCCCACAAACAACCCGAGTCCAGCCCAAATGACTCTACACGCCTCCAAATTCCTACCCGCTTGAAAAGGCATATCGGGCAAGATATATATATATATATATATATATATATATATAGACATAGACACACACACTTGTGATATCTATATATAGACATAGACTCTATTTTTTTAGGTGAGAAACTCTTTTAAATTGAACAAAATTTTTTGGAAATTAAAAACCCGTTTTTTGGGGGTTTTAATTCAAATTTGAATACTAATATATTAATTCAAATTCGAAAAAAATTAAAAGGTAAAATGGAAGAAGACTAATAATAAAAGTAGAAGATAGTTGATTATCATACACATGGAGTAAAATATCAGAGAATATAAGCGTCGAAAACTCCATTGGCGATGGCCTCGACAATAATTTTCTCATATAAAATACTGATCTTTGGAGATATACATTGATATATATTTTCATTATCATGTCATAATTTCCTTTATTATATTTTTTAGGTTTGGTTCGTGATAATCCATGCTTACAGAGTTTAACATTGAATACTAATATATTAAACAACTTATCAAAATAATATTTAAATAAATTCATAAATCCTATCTAGTTATTTAAAATATATTTAATTTACTGTTCAAAATATGAAAATCATATGCCCTTTTAGATCATTTATATAATAATTAAACATAAAAATATAAATATTAAAAATTACATGTACTATATATATATATAATTTTCTACATTATTAAATATTTTGGTTAACAAAGTTCTTTAATGTGAACTATATCATCTTTTTTATTTTAATAATCCTATTTTGAAAGATTTCACATTTAAATTCTTTTTTGATCGTTTTAGTTTATTTATTTTTTAATCTTTTATTTTAAAATATAAAATATAATTTATCCAAAGATACACTTTTAGAATACCATCAAACATGTAGATGATATGGATGGAGTCTCTCCTAGCTTAACCAGAGGTCTCGAGTTCGAGCCCTGGGAATGAAGTTTTGTTTAGTGTTAGAGTTTTATCGCTTTCGTGGTCCATCCTGCTCCAGCTGAGCATTGGCCTGATATGGTATGACTTAAATGTGTTTTTCGTGTATGCACGGATTCGCTCAGAACATCTCATGGTCTGGAAAAAAAAAAGATATACTTTTAGAATTATTTTGATAAGATAAATTATTCATATAATATTAACAAAGACCATAATATATTTTTTAAACTATAAATAAAATATTTTATATAAAGCTTAAAAATTTTAAATTTTGATTTGAAATGCGATAAAATAAGTTTTAATATAAGTAATTTTTGTCCATCATGTCTAACTTAGTTGGTCGAGTGTTCAACGTTAAAATAGGCACGAACATAGGGAGGGGAGAGGGTTCCAAGTTTGAATCCTATTAGGAACAATTATCATAATGTAAATTGAAAGTGTTTATTATCAAAAAATATCTGCATTCTTTTAAATTTGGAAATACTAAATATAAATATTTGTAGAAATTTAAGATAACTTTTCTAATTTGGTAAACATTTTCGTAATATAATATCTTTAATTTCCATCTTAAGATTTATTTTAATAGTATATTGTTATTCTCTAGTTTTACTATGTTTACCATTTTTATTTTGAATTATAATAATACTTAGTGTCAAATTGGCTGAAGAAGAATGGTACGGTGCATTTAATGTGTTGAACATTGGGATGGTTGAATGTGTTGTTTGGGTGACACCTCATGTACTCTCTTGCTTTCCTTAGTCTAACCACAGTGGAAGAAAACTTAAAACCCACTTCCAAATTTCTAACATTCACCCATGGTTTTCATTATCACATAACCCGAAGGCACAATGCTCCCCCTCCAAACCCACTTTCAACTTATCTTTTTCTTTTGCAACTCCATCTGAACATTGGTTCATCTTACTCTGCATTTCCATCCTTTACACAAGCAACAAGAACAGTAAAAAATATAGTGTACGTTAGCTTTATTTTTACAGAATTTGCTTTCATGTATGGAAGTTGCCCTTATTTTAAATGTCTTATACTTTCATTTTGGGATGTTATCGATCATGGTTTCTTGTGGGTTTTGAACTTTAGTCTCCATGTATTATAAGTTAGATTGCAAATGCACTTTTGTAATGATATTATATGAGTTTCGATTTTGTAACATAATGTAATACATATTCATTGATTTCATATTCCTAATTACTTGGATTGTGTTATATATAAAAAAAAAAAAAAAATACTTGGACAATAAGTAATGTGGAGGTTGATGAGTGGAGTTTCATTTTGTAATATTTTAAGTTATAGTTTTATTGGGTTAGATTCAATCAATTTTAAGATTTAATTTTTAGGAGTTGATACATTTTTTGTTGGAAAAAACACTTTTTTTTAAGAGTATAATAATAATTTTTGTTGGAAAAAATATTTTTAAAGAGTATAATATTAATAAAGTTATTTTATACGTAATAATAATAATGGCATAGGATAATTAGTTTTAATTTGAGTACGGCATAGAAAAATCGCTTTTGCAAAGGGAGAGGAATAGGATAATCACTACTACCGGGTCGCGAGGGATAAATGAATAGGAAGTTTGGCAGCATAAGCCCGTTTCTAATCGAGGAGTAGTGATCCAGCGATTACAGGGAGTTTCAGGCTAAGATGGTAGAAATATTATTTTGAATAATAATTTTGAAGAGTTGAAGAAAATTATTTCCTAGAAGTATATCACATCCGGTATTATGAAAATAAAGAAGAGGTAATTTGACAATATACTTATCAATAAGAATTCGAGGGTGTTTAATTCCTTTGGTAAGAACGATATTCTGATTAGAAATATCTTTTCCTTGTATTTCGTAAACTAGAGCAGTATTCTTCAGTGAAAACAGTTGATTTTGGAAAGACATAAACCCGATCCAGACTGGGCAAGGCAAGAAAAGGTCTTAAACTCTTATAATCGTGATATGTTAAAACCAATAAGAATAGTAGAGAATGCTAGCTATTTAGGTATGATAATCTGATTTTGGTTAATGGTAATCATTAAATGTTCATATGTAATTTGCCAAGGTTTGCATTTTTCGAGGAAAGTCATTCCTAACATAATGCTAATCGTATCATTTTTTCCTCCATCTTCAACCATTAAAGGTAATTTTATCTCTTGATTATTTAATCTAATTACTACATTACAAAATTTTATTACACAAAACTTTTCACCATTAAAATTAATGTAAGTTACTGGTTCATCCAAATCATTTAAATCTAGCATAAAGGTTAAACTTTTCGATATATAACTAGAAGAGGCTCCTTCCACATCAAGATATCAATCTTTGCTACCGCGGCCATTAAAGTATTCTCCTTTAATTTTGTAGTTTGTAATCTTTTTATTTTGTTCAAGTGTTTTGAATGTTATCCTAGGATGAATTAAATCATTTGTAAGTGTTAAACTTGAACAAGATGGTCGAGAATCTAAATATTTGGGCTTATCTCCTATATCAAGTAGAAAAATCATCTGAAACTCGATACTAGACAAGCTCGTGGATAGACTCGTCCAATGTCATGAAATAAGAGTGGCAAATCTATATAGTCCTTCTGAGCAAAATACTCAATATGGTGTGTATTTGATAATGTATAAGCAATCTTATAGGTTATGGAATAGGGTTTATTTCCTTCTCTCATAAAATCTTGTCTCTTAAAATCCTGGATTAAACTTAAAGTTCTATCAAAATCTTTATCTGCAAGATTATAAGCTATTTTTTTGATAAATATTGAATAATAATTTATGGTATTTAAGGTTTCCTCTTATTATTCCTAGAATAGCTTCTTTTTTATTAACAATCCTATTGTCTAATAATGCTAAATCTATTGGAGTATCAATTCCTTCTCTAAATGTTGCACTAAGAATCATTTGCATAGATCCAATATAAATCCATCCAATCTTACAACGATCTTTTTCATTAATCTTCTGAATTCTTTGAATCAACTCTCTTTTTTCTAATAAGGGAATTTCAATCTTATTAGAAGTTACTTCCATGTTTAATGCTTTTTCTTTTAAACTTAGGCCATAATACATAATGTTTTTCCTTAATCCAAACTTTTCCCATAGTTTTCTATTGAACCTAATACTGCTATATTATAGTCAAATTTCTCTCTTAATCTTCTTAAAAGTTGACTAACAAATAAAACATCTCGAGAAAAATCTCCTAAACTTTCAATCACCTGATTATCAATAATTTCACTCATCTTCTTCAGAACAATCGATATCTTCAGAACAAATATCATCTATTTCGGAATCAGTTTCATAAATGGATTCATCCGAATGTAGATCATCTATATCTTCAAGTTTCTTACTTGAATAAAATCTCTTGTTTAATCATTGTTTCGATGTCTTCATCTATTTCAATTTTCTTCTTATTAAACTTATTAGGACATTCATTTGCATAATGTCTAATCTGGTTACAAGCATAGCATCTACATTCATTTTCTTGCTTGGGATTCTTCTTGTAAATCGTTCTTCTTTTAATCGGATTATTCCAATTTCTCCTAAAGTATCATGGTCTTCTTTTTATAAAAAATCTTCGTCTTCCAAATCTATTTGGGAACTTGTTTGGAAATCTATTTGGGAATCTTCTATTGGGTTTCTTCTTTTTTGGGACATAGGGTTTTTTCAAATCTCCTATTATAGTAATCAAATTGTTACCTCTACAACAAAGAACATTTTCTTTTCTTATCATTCTAGCTTTCTTAATCAGATAAGCTTGATGACACCATTCACTCAATCTTTCTTTTAAAAAGGAAATTCTTCTTCCTAATGTATCTGAATTGACAAAGGGATAATCACGTGACAGTTGCATCCCCATGGATATGGAATCTTTTGAATAAAACATATTTAAGTACATGGTATCTCTACTCAATTTTACCATATATATGATAATAGTAATCTTGAAAAGCACAAATATATTTATCTAGAAGACATATATCATTTAGTTCTAATTTTAATAATGCATGAACATATTTTTCTGCATACTGTGGGGAATCTCTATCTATGTATCCTTCTCCTAAGAATTCAATCCTTAATAGGTGTACAACTTTGGTGATAATCTCATTGATATTTTCTCCAAATAAAGCTTGAGCTTTTGTTTTGCTGGGTTCTCATTTAACTGGTAGCTGCATTTTAATCATCGCCATTCCTATATATCTTTTTATAACTTTCAAGAGACATTCTATTTACACTTTGCTAATCGAAGTGAGGTTTCCATCTATCTAGGTGGATGATATATCTGGATTACAATCCAAATCTAAATATATTCCAAAAGGATTTATTCCCTCTGGTCTTAAACGATCCATTGCTGAATCATATTTCGCTTTCATCAATCATGAACATAGGCTGCCTCTAGCAAGTAGGAGTTCTAGAGTACCTGAGTTCAAATCTTGTCGTGTTGGATGATTCAGTGGATATCCATCAGTGTTAGCTTTCATGTGGCTAGTTGCCGTCTAATCATCAATTTTCTTCCATTTTTAAATTACACTTAGGTATATTTAATTTCTCAAAGGTTTTACTAAAAATCTCGAGTTCACTGTCTGAAGCATACTCTAAATCCATCTAATCATCTCCTTCAAACCAGTATTCATGATCTGAATAATAATTATCTATATCCATTGGTTCACAATCATTGTCTTCAAAACAATCTTCTAAATAATCGAATTCCTCAATTATCTCGTTATAGTATAGGTACACTATATTAGGTGTCCAATCTGTATTTTCTCTATTGAATCTAAATCTATATAAATTTATAATTATAATGTAAACTATATTTAGATTTCTAATTATGAATACAATTGACAATTTTCAATTCTTCTTAAATATCTTATTTATTTCTTCTTTTGAAAATCCTTTTCCTTGCTCAAAGGTGGAATAAGTAGATGTAAAGGGTTCATCTAAAGCTGATATTTTTCATTTTAATTCTTCTAGTGTACTCAGATTTCTCTAATCAAACATCCATAATATTTTACGTTGTTTTGAATAATCTTTAAACTTTTATAATCTCATTATTACTTTCTGCAATCTCATAGGGTAAAACTTATTTCGGTCTCAATTTTCATGTTCCATCATCTTCATGATCATTTATTAAGGATTCCATTCTAAGACATAGCAAATTTCTTGCCAAATTATTAATTATTAAGTTTATTGTTGTTTGATCATATCTAATCAATTCAGATTTCGTGATGAATTAATTCTGTTAGTAAATGATTGTTTATAAATACTTCTAAACTTAATCGTTTTCGTTCTAAAGTTTCTTCTAAAATTCTCATACTATGTTTCAGGGAATCTATTCGTTGTAATAAATGTCTACATCTAATACAATCAGGAAATGGTTCTTCCATTTAAACTAGCTCTGATACTCATTTTTTGGAATTTAAAAGCAACATGAAATAAACAGAGAATAGATAGATTATCGTTAAAAAACAGAAAAATGGCGTATTTCTAAGCCAAATAGAAGAATCACACAAATCTTTATAATCAAACAAAGAACAAATCTAAATAATACAACTACAGAATAATAACATATGATGCATACCATGATTTTTATGTCTAAATCTTTAAAATTATGCTTTAAATAAAACCTCCATTTATTCGTAAAATGTATACAATTATGGGTCCACTACGCCCATTATTATTTCTAATTTACTGCTGGATCGAATAACATTCGTGAAGATGCAGCCCAAAGATTCTCGTTAATCCCGCCTTAAGACCGACTTCCAGACTTTCTCTTACCTTCACCATGGGGACACTTTCAAATGTTACCAGCATAGCCTTAATTCGTTTCCTACCTTAGGGCATAGGCAGTAAATAAAAAATCCTAATGAATTTAATGGACCAATAATGACAAATATTTTCTGAATAAATACGATTTTATTTAAAGCATAATATTAAAGGTTTAGACATAAAAATCATGGTATGCATATTATGTTTGTTGTTAGCAATTGTATTATTTAGATTTGTTGTTGTTTTGATTATAAAGCTGTGTGATTGCTGCGTGAAAAATGGTATCAGAGCTAGATGAACCCTTTATATCCACTTATTCTACTTTTGAACAAGGAAAAGGATTTTAGAAAGAAGAATTAAATAGGATTTTTAAGAAGAATTAAAACATGTCAATTGTATTTATAATTAGAAATCTAGATATAATTTACATTATAGTTATAGATCTATATAGATTTAGATTCGGTAGAGAAAATATAGAGTGGACATCTAATATAGTATACCTATACTGTAACAAGATGATTGAAGAATTCGATTATTTATAAGATTGTTTTGAAGATAATGATTGTGAACCAATGGATATAGATAATTATTATTCTGACGTATTACTGCTCAATATATTTATTGGGATGGATTTATGCTTCAGATAGGATCTCGTAGATTTTTAGTAAAACCTTTGAAAATTAAATATACCTATAATTTAAAAATGAAGAAAATCAGAACATTGGAAGCAAACACAACCCCTGCCTGAATCAAGTACAATAGATATCACCGAATCATCCAAATACAAATATTTAGATCTAGATAGAACCCAGAACTCCAATACGGCAAATGTTCCTCTATGTTCATGATTCAAAAGAAAAAACAAGAATATGATTCACCAATGGATCGTTTAAGACTAGAGGGAATAAATCCTTTTGGAATATATTTAGATTCGACCAATCCATATATCCTCTACCTTAGATAGATAACATCACTCGATTAGCAATAAGTGTAAATGTAATGTCTCTCAAGATGTAAAGAGATATATAGAATGATAATGATTAAATCCATTTCACGCTCAAGTAACCATTTATGTAAACAAAAGTCAGCTTGTTCTACAAAATATAAATGAGATTATCGCCAAAGTTGTATTAAATCTATTATGGACCTAATCTAGGAGAAGGATATATAGATAGTGATTCCCCACAATATGCAGAAAAATATGTTTCAGGACACCCCATCTCTCAGAAATTCATCCGTGAAATCTTTCAAAACGTTGCTTTTCTTTCAATTTTCATGTCACACTACCTAATTTCTAGGCTACTCCAAAGGCATATGAAATGCATTATGCCATTTCACACAATATATACAAATACATGCTAATATATAAAAACATGTATATATTATTAACATAATTAAAGCACATAAAACATGTTATGCAGCCATTCACCATCAATCACACCAAAAATTAGCTCACATGGGCTAATTTAACAAACACGAGCAATTCAATTTGAATTACTCAACCATACACAATTTCTCACAAAATTAATTCGTGAACACTATTTACGTGAACAGTGAAACATCGGGTTACTGTTCACGACCAATATCCAACATCGGTTCCACTTGGTGAACCCGAATTCCATGGCCATTTCCGACCTCATACACATCAAAACATGATTTATTGCATAAATCAACACACAAACAGCCCAAATAAAGACCTACACCGCCACTCTGACCGTGCGTAACTGCCCAAAATTTGAACATTTCCCGGTCCCAAGATTTGGGACCGATCAAAAGGCCCCTCACGACCTTAAATCAACCGAAACATCCACAAAACACTTAAACAAAGTGTAACTTCAAGTAGGATGAAACCCCTACCTCACGGAGTTTATCGAAACTCCTTAAAACCGGAGCCCACGTGTAGGCCTCATTGCGTAGAATGACTTTCCTTCTTGTCCCAACGAATTCCGACGTTCGGATCGCCCAGAAACCAGAGAAGCTACACACTCTCTCTCTAAAACATACCCTAAAAAGCTACTGTAAGATTTTCCTCATTTTTTCTCATCTCAAATTTTGGTCTTTTGTTTAAAGGTAGGAGACAATACTAATCGCTATTTCGTCTTATTATCATTTAAGAATTTCAATAATGCCAACTATGTCCCCAAGCTTTGGATTTTTGACATTTGGCACCATCTCTACCACTTCACTATTTCTACTCATTCAATATAAGTAACATGAGTACATGTTATAAGTGACTTTCGTCACATCACATGTCATTTTTCAACACCCGTAATTCGATGCCTCGAAAAACGTGCAAATTTCGACTGTCTCGGAATGCGACGAAATTCGACGTGTTAGCTAGATTTCACGAGACGATTCCAACGATGAAATCCATTTCGTCATCCGAGATCTAGAGAATAAATTTCGGATTTTTGACCGAAATTACAATTTTGCCATTTTTCCAGAAATTGGAAATTTCTCGGGTCTTACATTCTCCTCCTTAGTGAATTTCATTCCGAATTTGTAAATAATCACAATCACTCACATGCTTATGTAATGTGTACAATATCATGCATGTAAACTCGTCATTTAAATATTAAACGACTAAACCACGTACTTTCATCCCTAAACAAGAAGGGATAGGTGGCCCGCATCGTGTCCTCGCTCCCACGTCGACTCCTCCACCCATGCCGCCATAGCACCCTCACTAAATTTCACCTGGCCTTGTAAAGGTCGCAAAACCTGATCACGACTATCCAAAATGCACACTGGTCCCTCCTCGAAGGTCCCATCAATGTCAACCTCTATATGTCCTTAATCCACCACATGAGCTGGATCTGGAGTATACTTCCGAATACGGAGACCGAGTTTGACTCAGAACACCCATGTCACAGAACGCCTAACCTAAGACGCAATGCATACCTCTGAGTATCTCGAAGGCCCAATGAGAACCCCATGATAACTTCCCCTCGCCACCGAACCCGACCACTCATCTCTGTGCATCACCTTTAAGAAAACGTGATCACCAACCTCGAACTCTAAGGGTCGACGTGAAATCCGCATAGCTCTTTCCGCCGCCTCGAGCCGTGAGAAGACGCCGCCGTATCAAGCTCACCTTCTCGAGGTGTTTCTAATCGATCGTGACCAAATGATGGAGCCTTCTCCCACCTCGATCCAACATAATCTGCGACCTACATGACTTACACGCCTCATATAGTGCCATCCGATACTCATTGAGCAATCGTTGTTGCAGCGACTCCACTAGCGGCAAGTGCCTTCCCAAATTAACCTTATGATCCAGACGATGCTCATAGCATGTCCCTCTAACACCTATATAATCCACACAGCGTAACCCTACATAACCCCCCGCCAGGCGTAAACGCTGACCTTCTCAAGGTCACACCACGATGTCTCCAACGGGTCAGCCATCCTAATCCATGTCATGAATGACATCCATATACCGAGCCCTTGTCGGCTTAACAACACCCAATGCAATCTCCAAAGGGGTATCCAAATCTCGAGTCACTCTTGACTCCTATCACCCAACTCTAAGTCTACGTGATAACCATGTTCGTGTGTTTTCATCTCGAGTCACTCCCGACTCCTATTACTCAACTCTAAGTCCATGTGATAACTTAACCGTGTGCTTTCATCTCGGGCAACATAACTCTTCGGCTTACACTTCGAGCCTCTTATATTCACACAGAAATTTAGGATATCTCCACGGGTCTCTTACACCCAATAAATTTCGATAACTCCACTGCCCTTATACCCATACGTAAATAGATACCTCCCTGCCCTACACCCATTACGTAAAATCTCTGATATCTCCCGGCCCTTACACCCACACGTAAATTTTGGGGACGCCTCCCGGGTCTCAGCACCCACACGTAAATTGGGATCTCTCCTGCCCTTACACCCACACGAAATCTCTGGATATCTCCGGGTCTCTTACACCCACGTAAATTGGGATACCTCCTCGGGGTCTCTACACCTGCATAAAAATACCGGATACCTCCCCTGCCCTTACACCCAATACGTAAATTCGGATATCTCCCTGCCCTTACACCCACACAAGACCTTTCTGGATACATCCGCGGGCCCCTTCACTCCTAACTCCAAAGCTTCTCACCCAGGGATTAACGACCCCTCTTGCTTTGGCCCAACACACTTTAATCGCACTTCATTTCGATTCGAACTATGAGTCTTCATTGACGTAGTCCCAAAGACAAACTCAACCCCACGCCACTAAGAGTGGTGAATGACCACACTGCAACCCACACCGACCAAGCAATGTTACCGTGCACATGAACTCAATGATCATACTCAGGACACCCCAGACCTCCTGTGTCCACTCATGAGCGACCCTGAGATCTCTAACTCGTAATCCCGACCTATCAGGTCAACTCTCACACTACATCCTATGGAAGAACATCTATATCTGGCTTCTCTAAAGGCCTTAACCTCTAAGCCCACTTCTGTCGCACAAGATGCATTAATGAATGAATATGATGCATCCAATTTAAATGCTACTCTAGTCAACAAGTGCGAGAGTAGAAACGTACCCTGCATATCCGGCTAATCTGAACGCTTAGTCTTTGTACCATGAGATCTCTGCCTCCTAGGACACCCAGCTCATGGCGGCCAGCCGTGGCAATGGTAACACGTCATCTCGCCCAAACACCCGAACTCTGGCGTAAACTTATGGTCGACCACCTCGACCTACGCCAATTCTCGGCTTCACGGACCTGTCTCCATAAGTACTAGGGGCCGTTGTGGCACCCTCGTGATCGGGAGTATTGGTTCCCCCATACCCATACTAGGGCGGAGAACAAATGTGTCATCTCCCGTCCCATCACGATCGGGATCACATTCGCCCTAAAAACCCTGATCCCGTCTCCGGACAATCCTCCTCATGTGTCCGGGCTGCTGGCAATGGTAGCACACCATCTGCCCATCCTGAAAGGCAACCCTAACTCGTCCCACCGACGGTTGGGACTGAGATGTCCCACAACCTTGGGATCTCTGCCTCCGTGGGCAATCCCGTCGAAAGTGTCCAAACTGGTGGCAGTGGTAACATGCTCCCACTCGACCGGCTGTGGAGCCCCAAAGTGTTCTCTACCGACAACTGATTCGCCCCTGGCCCGGGCGGCCATAGCCTTGTCCTTAAGATCCTGTGAAATAAAGGTCTTCCGTCTTTCCAGCTGGGGAGGTGATTGATCCTCCTTCCCTCTTAAGACTAGCACTCCTATCCCGATGCCCCAGAGGTCATCTCCTTCTCTTTCATTGGTCAAGGCTGTCCTGACCATCGAGTCCCCTCCTCCTATGCATGTTGGAGGATGATGTGCCTGAAAACCCTGAAGGTCACTCGACCCTTTTTCACTCTTAGCTGCACTTGCCTGTATGAGGGCAGCAGCTAGAACCCCTATGGCCTCTGCAAAGGCCCGCTGATCTGAAACAGGTGGTGCCTGACTAGCACCTCGTGGACGACCTCTACGCTCAAGGCTCTCGACTTGCCAGCCCATATGTCCAATGGCAACAAGATTCATTTAATTTTTCATTTCAATGAATTAGCAATGCACATGCTAATCATTAATGGGTTTGACAACCATGAACTCCATGTTCATTTCCATATTAACTTCCAACCACTAATTCATTTATTTCAATAAAAATTCTAAGCTTTCCCTGCTCATTTCATTATCCAATCCCTACACTGTAGCTCCAACTTTTAGTATCTACCCTTTTTCCTATACGCATTACACCATGCATATAACTTCCTACGCAACAAATCACAAGAATCATAACTTATATACATCATACCTGTATATGTCTTCCATGCAATTTGAAACACAAAATCACGTAATCAAAACATGCAACATTAATGATTTAATCTTCATGGGTGCAAATACAAATTCGAGACATTATTCTATACACGTAGAACATTTTATATACTTTATGTCCTTGCATTTATAGGTAATGTAAGATAATTTATTCAATATATCAATAATTCATATTTTATTTATCAAATTTTATTTTTTGAAAATTTCATGTTTACAAAATTTGATTCTATTTTATTTTATTTTGAAATTTTTTTTTGAATGCTTTTCTATGAACAAGTGTCCAAAGAAGGATCAAACAATGTGTAATCGTGCCTCGTCATAATACACAAAGGTAGTCAGAACATAATCTCGCTAGCCTCCTTCTTCGTCATTAATACACTCCGCAGTATTGTGATCCAATACCTCAAGCCAACCTCTGGTCACAATACACTGCTGTGTATTGCAATACAAATTCCAGCCTATAGTCCACTGGTCACAATACAATTCCATGTATTGTGACACGCCTTCCCTACCCAACCAAATAAGGTTTCCATCACAACTCCCAAATCCCACGCACACCTAAGTTGCAATACACCTCCCATTGGTAATACACCTCACCTAGGGCTACTCCCATGTCGCAGAATACACTTTGAACTCCAAGAACCTAAGGTCGTAATACAATTTTCAACACCATATTGCAATAACCTAACCCACGCACACTATATGAAGTTAGGGTCACATATAATTCTCTCATTAGAATAGATACAAATAAGCAAGATTCAACAAATTTCAGCACCCTTTTTTTTTCGTTTTTCACACACTTTTTTTTTTTTTTTCATTTCTTTTCAGCTACTGGAAAAACTCCCAAATATACATATACACATTTTTTTTTCCAGAACACTCAAATAAATTTTATAAAAATTTATTTTATTCATTTTCTTTAGTTTTACACACTACAAAAACCTTAGAAAATGATTTTCTTCATCTCATTTTTTTTTTCATTTAATTCTGGACCATTTTGTCCAAAATTTCCTCAAAACCTCTTGCTCTAACACTAACTCCTATGTTCAACCTTAAAATTTATTAAAATTTTATTTTATTTTCCAATAAACCAAATAAATTAATTAAAATTTATTTAATTTATTTTCCTTTTCCAGCCATTAATCAGAACTCCAAAAAATTTGTCCAACACATTTATGTGCTAATCACTACACACAATCCCTCAACACACAACACTCCATGTTATAAACATCATTCACACAACAATTCATCAATTAATCACATGATCACACATCATTCATGTTATATACATTAATCACACATAAAACACATGCATGCAATGTTTTAGTTTTGTCCCGTGCCTTCCTAGGTAATCTCATACCTAAACCTAACATCGAACCACACCAAGTGGTGATGTTCTTACACCTCAAAGACTATGGCCTAAGCCCAAGCCTCTCAAGCCCTAGGTATTCATTTACCTAAACTCTACACCCACCGAGCTCCTAAGGTAAATCGTTTACCTTTGCTCTGATACCAAGCAGTGACACCCCATTCCCTGTAAATTCATCATCCCCAGAAATTCCTTTCAAAACGCTTTCGCTTTTCTTCAATTTTTCTGCGTCATGCACTCACCCAATTTCTAGACTACCTAAAGGTATATGAAATGCATTATGCCATTTGCACAATATATACATCACACGCTAATATATAAAAATACGATATATTAACATAATACTTAAAGCACATAAAACATGTTATGCACATTCACCATTAATCACACCAAAAATTAGCTCACATGGGCTAATTTAACAAACACTAGCAATTCAAGTTAAATTACTCAACCATACACAATTTCTCACAAAATTAATTCGCGAACACTATTCACGTGAACTCGTGATAATCCCTTTAGTTATCGCTCACTCGCCAATATCCAACACTCCGGCTCCACTTGGTGAACTCCGAATTCCATGGCCATTTCCTATCATACATTATCAAAAACATGATTTATTGCATAAATCAACACACAAACAAATTAAACAGCCTACACTCACAAGGACCGTGCGTAACTTGGCCCAAAAATTTAACATTTCGGTCCTAAGATTCGGGATCGATCAAAGGCCCCTCACCCGCCTCAAATCAACCAAAACATCCATGTTATTTAAACAAAGTAACTTCAAGTAGGATGAAAACTCCCTACCTCACGGAGTTTGTCGAAACTCCTTAAACCGATCCCACGCGTAGGGCCTCCATCAGTAGAGTGACTTTCCCTTCTTGTCCCGAAGAATTCCGACCCAGCCTGACGCCTGTAAAACCTAGGAGAGGTGCCTACACTCTCTCTCTCTCTAAAAAGTAACCTAAAAAGCTACTGTAAGATTTTCCTCCTTTTTTCTCATCTCACGTTTTGGTCTTTTGTTTAAAGGTAGGAGACAACACTATTCGCTATTTCGTCTTATTATCATTTAAGAATTTCAATAATGCCAACTATGTCCCCAAGCTTTGGATTTTTGACATTTGGCACTATCTCGGCCTTCCATTTCCATCATTTCTCTACTCATGCAACATAATTAACATGAATACATGTTAGCAAGTGACTTTCAATACATCACATGTCGCTTTTCTGTTATCTGCGAATCCCCGGGACATGCCTCAAAATGTGCAAATTTATACTGCCTCTAATTCGACGAAATTCGACGTTGTTAGCCAGATTTCCCCACGGTAGATCATTCCAATGGTGAAATCCAAGCCACATCTGAAATCTAGAGAATAAATTTCAGATTTTTGATCAAAATTACGATTTTGCCATTTTTCCAAAAATTGGAAATATCTCGAGTCTTACATGTTCATGCATTATTAAAATTAGAACTAAATGATATATGTCTTTTAGACAAATATATGTGTGTTTTTCAAGATTACTACTACCATATATATGGTAAGATTGGTACAAGTATTAATCAGACTTAAATATGTTTTATTCAAATATTCCGCATCCATGGGGATTCGTGACCACACGTGATCATCCTTTGTTAATCTCCGACACCTTAGGAAGCATGATTTCCATTTCTAAAAGAAAAGATTAATAATGGTGTCACTGCCTATTTGATTAAGAAAGCTAAAATGATTAGAAAAGAAAATGTTCTTTCATTGTAGAGGTAAATAATTTGATTACTAGATTAGGAGATTTGAAAAAAACCTTATGTCCCTAAAAAGAAGAAACCAAATAGAAGATTCCCAAATAGATTCCTAAACAGTTCCCAAATAGATTTGGAAGACGAAGGTTTTATAAAAAGAAGACTGTGATATTTTAGAGAAATTGAATAATAACTGGACAGAAGAAGAAACATTTACAAGAAAATCCATGCTAGGTGAATGTAGATGTTATGTTATAATCATCGACATTATGCAAAATGAATGTCCTAATAAGTTTAATAAGAAGAAAATTGAATAGATGAAGACATCTAAAACAATGATTAAACAAGAAGATTTTATTCAAGTAAGAAAACTCAAGATTCATGATTCATATCTCTGGATGAATCCATTTATGAAACCGATTCAAATGTATTTATACTGCTCAAGTGCTAGATTATTCAAGAGGATGAATGGAATTATTGATAATCAGGTGATTGAAAGTTTAGGAGATTTTTCTCAAGATGTTTTATTTGATAGTCAACTTTTTAAGAAGATTAAAAAAGTTGATTCTAATATAACAGAATATTCAGGATTTAATAGAAAACTATGGGAAAATTTTGGATTAAGAAGAAATATTATGTATTATGGTCTAAGCCTAAAAGAAAAGGCTTTAAATATTGAAGTAACCTCCAATAGGATTGAAATTCCCTTGTTAGAAAAAATGGAGTTGGTTCAAAGGATTTCGAAGATTAACGAAAAAGATCGATGTAAGATTGGATGGATTTATATTAGATCTATACAAATGATTCTTAGTGCAACATTTAGAGAAGGAATTGATACTCCAATAGATTTAGCATTATTAGACAATAGGATTGTTAATAAAAAAGAAGCTATTGTAATGACCCGTACCAAATAATACAAGTTTGCAACACGTTTGACCAAGTTTGACTAAGCTCGACTAATAGTAGGTTGGACCAAAGTTGACTTTTCTAAGATGAATAATTTTGGGTTTACTAAGACACTATTTCAGAGGGCCTCGACACAGTTCATAGATCGGTCGAACGTCCAAATCCGACTTTACTGATAAAAGTTATAACCCTGGTAATTTCAAACAGCAGTGTTTTAACAGTGTCCAAACTGTCTTCAAATTTTTACCCGAAAGCGATCCTAGGCCTATATAAACGTAACTTTGGATGCCAAAGGAAACCCTAGCCCCCAAAACACCTCTTGAGCTCCCAAAACCCTAGAAAAGTTCTCTAAACTTGTGGACCCGAGTTGGGTCATTTGGACCATTGCGAGCCGTGGGAGATTAGACAAAAGGAGGCACCACCGGCCAACAAAGTGCTACACGCGTCAGCCTAGGGGGTGCGCCGCCGCCGGACGAAGCCGGCCGTGAAATTTCACTGCCAACCGACGCCGGACGCGCCGGACCGCCGAGAAGACGACTACCGCCTTTGGCCATTGGCCGCATTTTCGATTTTTCGGCCACTTCAGGCCACCCCATAGCTCCTTTCCACCATTTTAGTGATCTCCTAAACTCATTTCCTGCGGGGTCCCTTGCGCATTTCTCACCGCTTGAAGTTACAACGAAACAAAATCTACGGGGTTAGATCAGAGTTTTTCGCCACCACAATGATCGCTGACTAAGGTAATGGTACTAATGAGAGTTCCTGGTCTCTTGGGCTTTCCATTGATATGTGGTTTGTAAATTTTGGACGTCGTTTGGTTAGTTTTCCATTTTTAGGTTGTTTCGAGAAATTACCGAGAAGTCGGAACTGAAATAGAGTATCAATTGGTCAAATTTGGCAAAATTGAAGTTGTATTAGTGAAATTGGATGTTTTTAAATTATCGGACGGTTCAATTTCGAAATTAGCTCCCGTGAAAAGCCTCACTCTGTATCGCCTATAGGACACACCGTGTAATTGACCTCGTCAGAGTTCAATTTGATGGCCTCATAGTTCTAAAAGACTTAAGGCCTTAGGATATTCCCAATGTCAGCTACCAATTCATTGAGCCTAAGTGATATTTTTATTTATATTATTGTGCATTCACGCCTAGCCTGGGAGACGATCATAAGGACAAGACCGAAAGGCTCAGAAATGCGAGTGGTTATATGTTTTTAAAATGCTTAGTATTTTTTTATGATATATATTTAGGGTTAGTTATTTCATATATATACTGTTTTGATCAAATGGTTGGTTGCATATAAATGTGGTTATCAGTCTATATAAAACAAGTTATCATTTCATGTGAATTTTGTCAACATTTTCACTGTTTGGAAGTTGTACTGGTTTCATGGATGATTTTGTGGTATTTAGATATTTTGGGGCATGTAGATTGGGTTTTAAACCCCCTTGAGAAATTATTGTTTTATGAAATGGATTTAAATATGTGTTTAATAAATGTGTTGTTGAATATGGTCATCGAGGTATTGTTCAAATTTTCGACATGAATTGAGAAACTAAAGATATTCAATGGGAAGTTGATTGAGTTGTGGAAAGTAAGTTCATAAATTCTAACCTAAGATACGTGACGTGGGAAAAGGCACACGGAGTATGACATTGAGTTGGAAGTTATAAGGTGATGTACCATATCAGACGAGATCGGGTTCAAAGAATTATATCAGAGTAATCACTCACGGTCATGAGGTTGGTTTTATCCAACTGGTCATATACATTTCCACGATCAGAGGCTCGGGTTTACTTGATTCAAGTTTAGTATATTGAGATTGCCACGGTGCCATGAGGTCGGTTTGACCCGACGGTTTATTAGTTGCCATGGTGCCGTGAGGTCGGTTTGACCCGAATTTTTATTAGTTGCCATGGTGCCATGAAGTTGGTTTGACCCGACGGTTTATTAGTTGCCACGGTGCCGTGAGGTCGGTTTGACCCGACGGTTTATTAGTTGCCACAGTGCCGTGAGGTCGGTTTGACCCGACGGTTTGGTATTCGGTTTGGCTACTTGACGGAGGCTCGCGACCACCGCTTAGATGGGCAAGCGGTACGGCAGCATCGCTGGCTTATATGGTATGGTACATCGTTGGTGCTTTAGGTATTGCACTACAGTGGTATATGGCATGGCAAGGATCGCTGGTGCATATGGTGTGGTATATCGCTGGTGCATATGGCAGGCGGCAATATAGCTGATTTCATGGTACCGCATTGTCGGGGTTTCTGAGTAAGACATACCCTTTTGTTAGTTATGATTACTGTATTTTTCCATGATTAATCGTGATAATATGACGTTTATATGTTTACAACAAGCTCTCATGTGGTAATGAATTTAGTTATAAGGTTCTTGGAAAATGAAGTCATAAATTATTGAGCATGACTTTCTTATTGTTGGGTTTTGCAGTTAGTTTTTATGAGAATGTCATATAAATCAGGAACCTACAGTTAGAGTGACGGAGGTCTTTTGAGATGATGTTTAGAAATTAAAACATTATTTTCCTTATAAATTATGCTACTCATTGAGATTTATTCTACGTTTTTATTGTTTTGGGGTCTGTTCCTAGGTCCTGCAAATTAGAGAGCCTACCTCGCGCCTGTGCATTCAACACGCCATTTCAAGGCACATCACAGTACTCACCCATCCATCCGTCTCGATTGTCTGACCTATTTATTTTATCTTGTAACCCTAAATCTAAACACTTTATACACCCACATTAGTATTAAACCCATTTGAGTCCCTATCATGTATAAGCCAGGTTATGACCTACATTTGATGAAATGGTCGTGGATTATCTAGGTTTGAGGTATTTTCGTGATGCACGTTACTTCTCTTCTTCTTTAGGCGGGGTCCTTTGTGCATTCCCCTAGATCGCACAATGGAACTCCACTAGGCGGGACCACTGGGAACCTCCCCGGAGGCATCCGGTCGGTCCCGTCACTATTCTAGGAATAACCCAGAGGAAACCAAGCACATAAATTAATATTCAATATTATCCAAATAGCTTATAATTCATAAGAGTAAAGATTTTGATAGAACTTAAGTTTAATTCGTGATTTGCTTATAAGATTTTATGAGAGAAGGAAATAAAGCCTACCTATAACCTATAAAATTACTATGCATTGTCAAATACACATCATTGAATATTTGCTCAAAAAGATTACATTGATTTACCCTCTTATTCCATGATATCGACGAGTCTATCCAATTTAAATGCCTAGTACGCTAATAAGATGATTTTCTACTTGATATAGAGACAAACCCAAATATTTAGATTTATCGCTCATCTTGTTCTAGTTTAACACTTGCTAAACATGATTAATTCATCCAAGGATAACATTTAAAACACTTGAACAAACTTAAGAAGATTATATAAACTAAGCAAAATTAAAGGAGAATACTTTAATGGCCATGACTGGCAAAAGATTGATATCTTAATAGATACAGGAGCCTCTTCTAGTTACATATCGAAAAGTTTAACCTTCATGTTAGATTTAAATGATTTGGATGAACCAGTTACTTACATTAATTTTAATGGTGAAAAGTTTTGTGTAACAAAATTTTTTAATGTAGTAATTAGATTAAATAATCAAGAGATAAATTACTTTGGCATTGAAGATGAAGGAAAAATATACATTAGCATTATGTTGGGGAATGACTTTCTCTAAAATGCAAACTAGTAAATTATATTCTGAATATTTAATGATTATCATTAACCAAAAATCAGGATTATCATACCTAAATGACTAGCCCATTCTCTATATATTCTTATCAGGGTTTAACCTATCCTTGATTATAAGTAATAACCTTTGGCCGCGATATAGATTCTGATCGTGCTTATGTCTTTTCCAAATCATTTGTTTTCCCCGCACATCGCATCGATTTAATTCGAAATACAAGGAAAAGATATTTCTAATCAGAATATCGTTCTTACCAAAGGAATAAACACTGAACTCTTATAGATAAGTATATCATTAAACTACTCTTCTTTTATTTCCAGCACATCGATGTGATGATTTTACTTGGAAATAATTTTCTTCAACTTTTCAAAATTATTATTCAAAATAACATTTCCTCCCAGCTTCGTCTCAAAACTCCCTGTAATCATTGGATCACTACTCCTCGATTAAAACGAGCTTATGCTCGCAAACTTCCTATTCCTTTTATCCCTCGCAGCCAGCGTGGTGATTACCCTATTCCTCTACCTTTACCAAAAACTGATTTTTCAATGCCGTTACTTAAATTAGAATCTTGCTTACTCAAAAGTTTGGATTTTTGTTCTCAGATAAAACTCCAGCTTGAATCCCTGTATGTTGAAAATCCCTTACAATTTTGGGATAACAATAAAATTTATGCAACCCCTTGGAACTAAAACCCCGATAAGATTATTAGTAAGTAAACCATGAGACATAAATGAGTGATGTAAAAGAATTCCATATTCAATTAAAAGAATTGTGTGATTTAATTTAATTAGGCCTTCAAAGCCCACATAGCAAATTCAAATCTTTTGGTTAGAAACCGAAATGAGATTAATAGGAATAAAGCCCGTATGGTTGTTAATTACAAACAACCAAATGATAATACAATTTTTTGATGGCTATTTCCTACTAAACAGTTAGCCATTAATTCATAAACTAGAAATTGTAATTGGTATCTTTCAAAATTTGGATTGTAAATCAGATTTACTCGCATTAAAATGACTAAGAGTCTAATATATTAACTGCATTTTAGTACTTCCCAAGGACACTATGAATGGAAATGTACTACCCTTTGATTAAAAATGCCCTCGATTTTTTCAACAAAAAATGGATAATATATTTAGAGATTATGATTTTATACATGCATATAAAGATGATATGCTTATATCCTCAAAAAACAAAATAGAACAACACTTAAAACATTTAGATACTTTTATAAATTTGTCAAACGATGGTATTGGATTATCTAAAAGAAGTCCATTATAGGAGAAACCTAAGATAGAATTTTTAGATCTAATATGATTAACTCTGGCAATTGCACTACAAAATCACATTTTAGAAAAGATTAAAGATTTTCCTGAAAAAATTACAGACCGAAAACAACTTCAAAGATTTCTAGGAATATTAAATTATGCAGAAGGATTCATTAAAAACCTTGCTGATCTTAGAAAACCTTTAAGAAGATTAACCAGTGAAAAGAATAAATTTGTATTTACCAAAGAACAGAAACCACCCGATTTATAAAATCTCAATGTGTTAATTTACCCAAGTTCAAGCTTCCATTAGATAATGATGACTTGATTCTTGAAACTGATTCGTCTGATAGCACATGGGCAGCAGTATTAAAACGGATTAAAAATGATAATGAAGAATTATGTAGGTACACCTCTGAAACATTTACACCTACTGAAGAAAGGTATCACATCAATGAAAAAGAATTTTTAGCAGTTATTAAAGGATTAAAGAAATTCTCGTATTTTTTATTACCAAAGAAATTTTTATTGAGGACTGATAATACTCAAGTCAAAGCATTTATAAAAAATAATTTACCCTCAAAACCCGAATATAAACGTTTGATTAGATGGCAGACATATCGGGTCAATATATATTTGATATCGATATAATTCGCTCACATAAAATGTTGTTGCAAGATTTAACGTAGAGATGGAGGAAACACCAAAGATTGTCGGGTCATAAGTTTTATCAAATGTCAAAGATTTTTTATCAAATCATGATTTTGGCTAATTGCTTAGATCGACTGGTCAAAACCGAAAATAATTTGGGAAAAGTAAAACAAAATGTTAGTAGTTTTATTACTGATTTTGAAAATTGTGTAAAAGATTTTACTTCTCACGAAACTGTCTTAACAACTTATTTAAAAGGAAACATAGATTTCTCAAAAAGGGATATTAAAGATGATTCAGAAAAGGATGATGATAAAAAGGATTTTGAAAAGGGAGAATCTTCTCAACCATTTTCAAGGCCCCTTGATGTACCAAAGTAAAAACCTATTTTTGAAAAACGAGAGATTCCCCAAGAAAAAGAAATTTTAAGATTACATTCAGAGACCATGGAAAGATTGTACGGCTTGACCGACACTAAACATATGATTATTGATAAATCTGGCATTTATCCTAGGATTTATTTCCTTCAAGGATCAAATCCAGTAAGAGATTCGTGATTGGTATGATTTCTGAGCATTGCTAACATCTACCCACTACACCCGATTTTCTTCCGAAATCGCAAGATTGATTTTGGATTCGCGAAGGCGTACAGGATAATTTCGCAAATAATTCACTCATAAAGATTGATGACACTCTAGCACTTGATTTTTTCAAGTAAGGTCTATTTCGACCGACAGGTGACTCGGAATTCTAAACCTCCCAAGATTCTGTGTGGTCCTCGCTCTACGGAGTTCCCACCGTACAACCTAGGAATGTCCAATGGAACCCCAACTTTAAGAAAGAAAGTAAACACCTGCATTAATATAATACCTCAATATATATATATATATATATATATAAAGATCCACAACCGCTCAAATCCACAACCGACCCATCTTATTGTAGCTCATAACCACAAACACACATGATAAAGATTCATATGTGTTCAATACTAAGATCATAGCATTCTAAGAGTGTTTGCAAATTTAGGGGTACAATGAAAATACATAAGTCCAATAAAAGAAAGGCGTATAGGATGAGATAGAATACTGCAATCGCGCAGAACGAGTGACGTAGAAGCCGGCGTGGAGGTAGATCTCGCGACCGCCCGGACCTAGAGAACAGATTTAAAACAATAAAACGTGAGATAATAAATCTCAGTGAGTGACATAATTTATAAGGAAAATAATGTTTTATTTTTCGAACATTCCTTCTCTCAAGACCTCACGTCCACTCTTTTATAAGGTTCCCCGTTTGGAATCATTTCACAAAACCCAAATTTATACCCAAGTCAACAATGTGAAATTCATGCTCAAAAAATTTAACCAACATGATTACTATGGAAATTATAACCTCAATTTGTTCACAAATGATAAAATTTAGTATAAAATATATATAACCACTACGTCAGAAAAATAATCAAGAAAAATACAACCATAAATATCGAAATGGTTTTACCTTACCTTAAACCAACAATGTAATCGTACCATATGCACCCATAGTAAAACCACTGCAAACCTAAACCTCAATGGCCAATCCAGAAAGCAACTAATAAACCTTTGGTAAACTCGACATCACGTGGCAACTAATAAACCTTCGGGTAAACCCGACATCACGTGGCAACTAATAAACCTTCGAGTAAAACTGACATCACGTGGCAACTAATGAACCTTCGGGTGTAACTGACATCACATGGCAACTAATAAACCTTCGGGTAAACCCGACATCACGTGGCAACTAATAAACCTTTCCAACGATACCGCATTATAATCATTTCACAATGTCTCAAAATTCATTTCTTAAATCAATAACTTTTCAAAATGGTTTAAACCTCAATCCATGTACCAAATGTTTGAATACCAAAAATTTATCCATGAACCCGTGAAAATTTCCAAATATTTAAAATGTTGACAAAATCCACATGAAATGATAACTATTATATATAAAAATCGAGCAATTATATTTGACGCATAATCAACCGTCTGATCAAATAAGTTATATATATATATAATAATTCAACTACACTATATATCATAATAATACTCCCAAAACATTTAAAGCATGTAAACCACTTTACGACTACGTATGCTCGCCCCGCTTCCTCCAGAGGAACGCCTGTGTTCACGCGAGCGCCTATAATATAACAAAATACCATTTGTGCTCCATTAACTAAACCAAAGATATCGATGCCCAAATTTCTTTGAATAATTTAACTATGAACGATCTAAATCGACCTGACAGTCCAATTATACGCTGCGCCTGCCGCACTGTGCACCCAAATCGGGGCTTTTCACCCGGAGGTTAATCTTCAAATCAACCTTCCAATAACTCATAAAATGTCCACTTCACTAATCCAACTTCAATTTTGCCTTTAATTTGACCAATCGCGCCCAATTTCACCCAAACCTTTCTTGCATCATCTAAATGACCCAAAAATGGAAAACTAACCAAACGACGTCCAAAATTTACAAACTTTATATCAACTAGGAAGCCCAAGAGACTAGAACACAAAGAAGACTTTACCTTGGTCCAAAGGTTGGTTGTGTGGTGGCCGGAAAACTCGATTCATCAATTTGGCCAATGAGCCTGGCCAGATTCAAACGTGAGGAATCCGCCAAAAGGGACCATGGAATGAGTCAGGGTCCAAAATGGTGGAGGGAGGAAAATGTCACCGAAATGGCCCGGTAACAGAAAGTCCTAAGGACCTAATCGCGGGCGGTCGCCGTGTCGGGCCTACCCGATCCTCGGGAGCCTTGAGGTGGCCCGGCCGTGAATTTTGCCGCGACTGCCCGTGGTGGCGCCCTCCCGCCTCTGCTGCAGCAAGTGGGTGGCC
>JAEQBH010006109.1:0-160190 GCA_016808115.1 Tetrastigma voinierianum
TTAGTTAATATTTGTTTTTAGCTTAACTTTCAACTCTTTATGCATTTTTTCTTAATTTTTTGTGTGTTTATTTTTACAGGTTTCTAGTTAAAAAGTGGAGCATAAGGCAATTGTAGTAATTTCGCAACCTACTTGAAATTTGCTAAGAACTCACGAATTTCGCAGTTGCGACCGCAATCTCATGCAATTTTCACAGAAATTTTGCATTTTGCGAAATTTCGCACTGCAATAGTGCTTTTCTCCAATCGTTATTGCTTCTTGTCCTCAACTCCGTGCACTATTTTGTCTTTTTATGTTATATAATATTAATTATTATTATTATTATTATAAAAAATTCTCTCACATATATATATATATATATATATATATATATATGTATATATATATATATATATATATATATATATATATATATATATATATATATATATATATATTTTTTGGTTAAAAATTTGTTTTTTTATTTTTATTTTTCAAAAAAAATTCGCAGGTTGTTAATTTTCGCAACCTGCCCCTATTTTGCCTCCTAATTTTTTTTTCATCATAACTTTTTCATTCGAACTCCGTTTTAGGTGTTTTTGGTACTGTTGGAAAGCTTAGAGAGTTTAGAATTCAAATATAGCCAAAACAAAACACTTTTTGCATGTTTATAAAGATGTAATTTTGAAATGTCCCAACTGGTCACTTTTTTTCCTCTCTCTTTCTTCTCCTAACTTGTTTATTTGAAGCCCAAACTGAGTGAATAAGGTGTATGGAAAAGCTCAGAGTGCTATCCCATCCTCAAAACGTTCACATATCATGAGGTAACACTTTCTCCTTCTCTAATCCTTCCAACCAAGACCCATTGTGATACGTGACATTTGGTTAAAGGGGGAAAGTTAGTGAAAGAAGTGGCATTTATTTTTTGTTTACATTATCCCATTTGTGATGTTCAAAGGGTTGCTCTGTGGTTTTTCCTTTTGTGAAGTTTCAAGTTATACTATACAGCTTTTAATTTTCTGCAAAAAATTGCACACACTTTTGTAGTTTTGCCTAGCCTGTAAGTTGGAAAATTGAAACTTTGTTTAATCCTATTGATGTTGTTGAGATGACATGCTCAGTTGAGTGATTATCAGTTGAATTTTGTTAGATTTAACCTTTTTCTTCCAATTCCTCTTTGATAACTAATATCAAAAAACACGCTTTCTTCAACAATAGGTTTGAAAAACGTCTACCTCCTAAACATTGTAAACCTACCTTGGAAGCCATGACCACTTGTAAGAGGCTGAAAGACCCCATGAAAGAAGGCCAATGTGTTCTCCAAAAGAAAAGAAAAAGAAAAAGTGAAAAGAGAATAGAAAAGTTTCACGCTTTCATTTTAAACTGGCACGTCCTGAGGGGTCTATGGCGAAAGCCTTGAAGCCTCGGGTGCCCTAAAACCAACTGGTTAGAGTCCCACTTTGTGGCTGCAAGACGGGTGGATGGGTAGCTACGCAGCCAGGTGCTGGAGTTTTTGAATTCATCTCGAGTCCCGGTGAAACCCCGAAGAGTTACCGGGCCAGCACTCTTATGACTGACATGCCCTAAGCCTAATTGGTTGGGAGTCATCGGTGGATCCCCGTTACATGGACTTTGGTGAGGTCGATTCCTTAGCATTGCACCCCTACAACATAAAAAGAGTTGTGGAATAAGAGTGGGTCCTGATCTATTTGGGTTGGTTAGCATGCTAGGGTTGCAAGAATAGTCGGTCGGTGAGAGTGCGCTAGCATTTTATTGTTGGAGAACTGATCTAAACAAAACATTTTAGGTTTTCAGTGAAGCCTCTGCTTGAGTCACCAAGAATAAGGCTCTTTGATACTCTACAATTTTGTATGGCATTCACTCTCTCGAGATAGTTATTAGACTTCAAGTTTCTACACCTCATCAGGCTAGGCATTTCTCACAACCTTTTGAACTACAACCTTTTTGCAAATATAATTTTGTTATCGCTTTCAGATGCCTCTCTCTTTCTTTCCTTTCTTCATTACATTGCTAAGGACTAGCACGTAAGTTGTTAGGGTTTGATTAGTGCCCAAAGTGCTATTTTGAACCCTATTTATTATAGGTTTTGAGTGCTTTTTGTGTACTAATCATTCTAATTAACCCGATTTGCACATTAAGGTCCCTACTATTCTACTGATCGCATTTTGTGGCAAATTTTACAGTTTTTACGAGCTAATTATGCCAAAATTGTTGAGTCGATCCAAGCATGAAGAATTCGAGTCAAACTCATCAAGCAGTGCATCAGATCCTGTGAAGCAAAGAAGAGTTAGTGCAAATAGCTCAATGCACCACCGCAGAATGCGCTTTTCCTCGCGTGCAATCGGCTCCCCGCTCCACGCCACCGTTCCTTCCCCGTCGCTCTGCTCCTTCCTCGGGCCGCCCGCCTCGCTCCCACCGTGGCATGAACTCGCAGTTCTTTCGCGGCGGTTTCAATCATCTTGAAGCATAAGCTACCACTTTACTCCTCTCGTGATAAGGACACATCCAAGTCCATTTAATGAAGCATCACTAAAATCACGTATTCTTTACCGTAGGTCGGCCGAGTGGGCGAAACCAAGCATCCTAAGTAAAAATGCTTTCAACTTTCAAAACTCGGGGCTTTTTACGCTTACTCCACCAAATTTCACATTCTTTGGAGCAATCATCATAGCGCTTACAACTATTGAAAAACCCCTTAACGAACCTTCAGAAAATTCCGCCAATTTAGAAACTATGCACTTCCATGACATTTCTCGGTGGTTTCCATTCAATAATCACCTCTATCTTCTTTGGATCCACTCGAATTCTTTGTTCCGATACAATGTGCCCAAGAAAGGACACTTCTCTCAACCAAAATTCACTTTTTGCTCGGGCTTGCATATAACCTGCCTTTTCTCAAAGGTTTCAAGACTACCCAAAGGTGTGCGTATCATGATCTTCCCGATCCTTTGAATACACAAGGATGTCATCAATAAACACCATGACAAACAAATCTACGTACGGTTAGAAAACACGATTCATTAAGTCCATGAAAATCGCCGATGCATTTGTCAACCCAAACGGCATTATAAGGAACTCATAATGTCCATACCGCGTTCTAAACGTCGTCTTATGCACATTCGTATCCTTAATTCTCAACTGATGATACCCAGATCATAAGTCAATCTTCGAAAAGACACTTCTACCTTTCAATTGGTCGAACAAGTCATCAATGCTGAGTAATGGGTACTTGTTCTTCACTGCCACCTTATTCAATTACCTATAGTCAACACACAACCTAAGTGTACCATCGTTCTTCTTAACAAAGAGCATTAGAGCTCCCCATGGTGATACACTCGGACGAATAAATCCCTTTTCTAACAACTCTTGCAACTGAAGCTTCAATTCTTTTAACTCCATTAGAGCCATTCTATACGGTGTAATGGATGTCGGAGTGGCGCCCGAAACAACGTCAATTGCAAACTCAATCTCTCTATGTGGAGGCAATCCCGGTAATTCCTTCGGAAACACATCCGAGTAATCACAAACTGTAGGGATGTCTGATAAACTAGGTTCCGCCTTTTTCGTATCTATCACATACTGGGCAGTCTCACACCCCTTTCGAACCATCGTTTCTAGCGTGGGCATGTTGTGATATCACATTAGAGAGGTGGTTCGACCTCTCGCCGATAAAAGTCACTTCCTCGCCACTTAGTGTCCTTAAGGTTACTCTCTTCATTCTATAATCAACTACCACTTGGTGTTCGGACAACCAATCCATCCCCAATATCACATCAAACTCTCTAAATGATAACTCGATCAAGTCTCCTAGAAACTCATACTCTCGTATTATGATGGGGCAACTATGTAAACTCTATTCACAATGACACTATGCCCAAGCTGATTTGTCACCAAAACGTCATACTCGGTCTTACTCTTCGATAAACTACCCAAACTCGGAATGGTAGTACAAATATAAGAGTGGGTTGAACCTGGATCTATCAATGCATGTACAATAGTCTCAAAGATATAGAAATTACCAACTATCAAATCCGGTGCATCTTTCTCTTCCACCGCCTCCATTGCATATGCCCTAGCTGGAGCACGAGCATCCTGTCTACCTATAGTTTGTGTCGCTTGTCTTGGTGCACTCGGTGATGCAATACTCTTGTTGTCCTTGTTTCTTTTCTATACTGTTGAAACTCGTACCCCACCCGAAAAGGATCGAACGAGCCTCTAGGACAATTTTTCACTTTGTGCTCACAGATCCATAAACCAAACAAAGCACCCCGGCTGGGACCCTAATACTCTCCTTTATGCTTCTTCCCACAATGTGTGCACAGAGGAACTCGGGTTCCCTCAAGAACCTCGTGCACTTACCGATCAGGCCGGTAGAATAGTCTTACTATTGGTAGCCTGAGCTGATCCCTGAGCTGTAGGTTGATTAGAACCCTGTGGTCCTCTAAATTTCTTACTACAGTGCTGATAAGAACTTGATTGTCTAGGGTTTTTCTTACCCTATCTTTTTTCTTTTCTTTCATATACTCTTTTCTTTTTACTTTTTCAACATTTAGAGCACATGTCACTATTTTAGAAAAGTCACTCATAAAATCCTATGACATGGGTCCGAACATGGTCATCGAGGCTATCTTTCAAATCCTGATGCATTTATCTTCCTACCACTAGCATCTCGTGAACATACTTGCTCAACGGGGTGAATTCTCTCTGATACTCGGTCACACTCATCTGTCTTTGTTTCAAAATATGAAATTCTCGTCTTATATCAAGCCGATAAATACGACTCCACATATTGCTTCCCCTAATTCCGCCAGAAGAACTCCCATGTAACACTCTCCTCCGGCAGGCGGTCCTAGTCACGAAAAAAACCCACCACTTACGCCTTCATCCTATATAGAAGTGAGAGAAGCTCGCATTTCACCTCTAAATTCTCCTCTGGTGTGCAATGCATTTGCCTCAACATTCTTTCAATTCTTTCGAGCTAATTTTTTTCCATGGAAGGCTCACATCTTTCTTCCCTAGGAAATCCATGCGTCGATATTTTTCCATTCTCTCTATGGCTAACCGAGGAACAATCGCAATCGGTTATGTGTTTTGGTAATGCTTGAGTTTTCATTTGCTGAGGATATCCATAGTACATCTTATAGCTTTAACCTTGCTCATGTATTGATGGAGCATGGGACGCTCGTCCACCATCCACACTAACGGGGCTATTTGGGCGACTTCCTGAGTCACCTCTGACCCTATTATGGCCTATACTATGTATGCTTACCTATTAAGACCAACAAGATCAGCATCAGAGTCATGTCATCCTTTAAATGCAAATGCAAGGCATATCACAAACAATTTCAAAAATCATATTATAGAACCGCCTAAACCTAGGCTCTAATACCACTATAATTGTAATGTCTATTACGCTACCAGTACTTTTACTTTTACGATATATTAAAACACCAATACAAATACAAATACGTTTTCAATACCGTAGCTCTATGCTACTTGTGCTTTGATACCATTCAAATCCAATTGCAATTTCTCATTTAAGACATTTCAAATGCCTGGCTTGTAAAAGATAATTAACCTTGTGAGCATATATACGTAAACATTATTTTAACTTAAAGGAGGCCCATCATTTGTTCACAAATGCATTTTTTTTTCTTTCAATCGATATGGCATTATATGCCCATTTGGTCCATTTCCCACCTTTATACAATACGGAATTATTAGCCAAGCCAATATAAAAACATTTACAAAAACAAAATCAGAGTTCACTTTTCGAATTATAGTTGCAATACAAAATTAGTCAAATCAAATTCATGTATGCATATGACGGAGCTTTACTTATCCTCTATGTGGCTTTGACGATGACTCTAAATCTCAGCTGCCCTTGCCTTTGTACCAGTTCTCTTGATACCTGTGCAATGATTAAACAACGCGCTAAGCATTTCCATGCTTAGTAGTTCTAAATAGTTCTCTCTTCCTTTTCAGTTTAATACAAATCATGCAATTTTTCTAAACAATGCTTTTTAACCTTTTTGGATTATCAATGCAATACAATACATGTTTTCATATCATATACATTCATTTTAAGCAATTTATTGATCAATTCCAAATATGTACTTGATATAATAAATAATTCAAAACACAAGTCATGCATTTCACAATTTTCTTATCGCCTTGACTCTTGCCCTCTAAACGAATTTAACATATGCTTTCAGGCACGGATATCGTAATCACCAACACGATCCGCTGGCCAGGTCGGCATAAAAATTTTGTTTTATAACGCAATACGGTCCTGTTGGGCTGCTGACTAGTTATTAAAAATCAATTCGTGAACACCACCGATATTGTCCCCTGGGCTACAGATCGGAGTGACACATCATTACATTCGCAGTACTACTAATTTGACCCTTATTGGTATATCAATCTATCCTCAACTCGAATTTAATGGTTAACATTCTATTAAGTGCGTTGAAATCATTCATAGAAAATACAAAGATAATGTAACATTTATACAAACAATTCGATTTCTTTTCAATACTCATGCAATTTTTCATATGCAACCATTTCACAATCAATTAAAACAAATCAACATGCTTTTCTTTATAAATCATTTTGTAATCATTCAAACACTTTCGAATTAGAGAGAGAAGGAGAAATAAACCCAAAATGGAAACAAAAGAGAGAGCTCAAGAAATGAAACAGTACCTTGATTCATTTTGATTCTTAACTCGGAATTCAATCAATTGGCTTTCCTCCTCGTCAACCCCTATTCCAATACAATTGACAATCATATTATTAGTCGAGTATTCTAGGAGTTCTATTTAGATTTACTTTCTACCCGACTCCCCTTTTCCATACATTTTTTTCTTTCTTTTTCCCTAATTCATCCACCTTAGAAAATCCTTAACATTTGTTTTAGGCATTGTTATGCCTCATTTTTAATCCTATTTTTGGGCTATGGGACACCCACACGATTCACTTACACTTAGGGGGATTCGGGAAAGAAAAACTCAACTTAAACATCAACACAACCAAGCAATTAGTACACTTGGTGCTAAAACCAAATACTTTTTAGCAAATATGTGAGAACCAATTGCAATTAAATGGTATATGGTTAGATTCTAGACTCCAAGATATTTCCGTAGAGTCAAAGAACACATGAATCGGAGTTCGGACGAAAAAGTTATGGCTGATTGAAGTTTGGTATCAAAATCTAAGCAAGGTTGGCGGGTAAATTTCGTTATTGGTCTCTGTGTAAAATTTTCGCAGGTTTGCGAAAATTTCCTACATTCACTATTTTCATTTTCTTTTCCTCTTTTTCATGTTTAATCCACTTGAAAACAATTACCAAACACTCAAATCAGTTCGTTTGAGGTTCAAACAAAAACACATAAACATATTTCATCTCAACATTTCAGTTTTGACAAATCAAACACAAAATTGAACTAAGAAGAGACGTAGGAAGAACAACGAGAAAATCAGTCGGCCATTCTAGGGTTTTTAGTTAGGGTTGATTTCTACCCCAATACACTAGCTTTTCCATAGATCTAGGCTGAATTTACACTTACCTTACAAGAAGAAGCGAAAACCCTAGTTTTCTTCTTGACCTAGCCGCAGCCATCACTCTGACGTCTTCTGACATTTCGCCTTAGAGATATCGCCTAGGTTTAGACTGGAGACAAAATAGCTTGAAGAATGAGAGAAATCCAAGTGATTTTCGGCTCCTCAAAGTGGAATGTGAGATCAGTGAGAGTTTGAGAAATAGAGATTTGTGCGTGAGAGAGAGATGAGCAGATTAAGAGAATGAGGGAATGAGAGAAGTGTCTCTCAAAGACCAATATTTGGTCTTTTAATAAAAATCCTTCACTGCTCCTTGTTTGGCTACACACTAATTCCCATTTTTCTCACTTTAAAGCTTCATTTCAATTTCATTTCGACTTCCATTTCATTTTTATTTATACTTTGTCACTTACATTACTCATTTATGACCCTCTTTAGGTCCTCATTTGACATTTTTACCAAATTTATTTGGCTCTTGTAAAATTTTCGGGTTTTTATCATTTTTCATTTTTTGCTATTTAAACTCCAAAAAATATTATTTTAATTTATTTTATGCCCTGAACATGTTATAAAAATGTTAGTATTTCTCAGTAAGCATTACACTCTAACGTCGGGTAAGGCATTCATGTCGATTCAAACAAAGAATCTCATCTTGATTCTCATAAAGGTGACCTAGTAAGTGATAATATGACTAAAACCACTCCCACTGTGCCTCGGTCCTCTAAATTAAGGTCTCATCTCTACTTGCTCCCATAGTGATAGAGGCAATTACTCATGTGAGTGAGTCAATCAAGTCTATCGACATACATTATTTGAATTGTGCTAAGCGGCATTTTCAACATATTTACAAAACAACAACAACAAAAAAAAAACAAGTGAACTATGTGAAATGCTCTTTATCTCATTGTAAGAAGATCAGAAGTGTTTTGTTCCATTCAATCACATCCTACATAAGCCTAGGGATCTCACATGCCTCACAAATGCATCCCTAGCTATTGGTTTATAAATGGGTATGCTACCATCTCATTCGTGAGGAATGTGTTTTAACCACTTCATTTTTTGCATGATCATATCTCCATGAATGATATCTAATTTGGATATGTCTGGGTCTTCTCATTATTTTGAATCCTTAGCATAAGCCAATGCAGCCATGCTGTCATAGTAAAAAGTCACATGCTCAAAAGTCGCTTAACAACCCCGTGTCTTGTAAAATCTTCAACCAAACTCGTCAGATTACCTCATGAGCAGTTTTCATATATTTTGCTTCCATCGTTGATAAGGCTATACAAGATTATTTCTTGCTACCCCATGATATTGCACAATCATTCAGCAAGAACGCATATCTAGACGTTTGCATTGATCAAGATCGCCTCCCCAATCAGCATCCGTATAACCAATCAATCGCAAATCTCTCATTTGGTAGCATAACACATAATATGTTGTTCCTATTAGATATCTCAAAATTCTCTTCACTGCCATCAAGTGTTTTATGCCTGGATTAGATTGAAATATGCTTGTTAGCTCAACAACATAGCATATGTTTGGATCGTGCGGTGCACACCATTGCATACATCGTACTCCGACAAGACTCATAGAGTAAGGTACTTTGTGACATTTGTTCTTTCTCTTCAGTGACTTAGACACATATCAAGACAAAGGCTCAAATTTCCTCAATGTAAGGTTTCCATAGGCTTGCAATCATGCATATGGTAACGTTGTAACATCTTCTTTATATATATATCTCTTGAGATAAACCCAAGAGGCATTTTGAGCGATCCCTTAGGATCTTAACACCAAGTACATAGCTAGCCTCCCCCATGTCTTTCATTTCGAAATTTGATGATGACCACTTCTTGGTCACATCTATCAATTTCTTATAGTGTTTATTTAAACGTTTAATATACACATAATGATCCTCTTCCATCATCAGAAACCGTCTTCAACATAGCTTGGATGAAATTTTGAGGTTCCATTTCACCTGAAGCTCGCTTTTTAAGACCATATGGATCTTTTCGGAGCTTGCAAACTTTTGCGCTCCCGTCCTTGAGCTCAAAGCTTTTCCAAAGGTTGATCGATATAGATTTCTTCATCGAGCTCTCCATTAAGGAAAGCAGTCTTAATTTCCATTTGGTAAAATTCTAGATCCCTTCTTTCCACAATAGCTAGAATGATGCGAATTGATGCGAACCTGACCACATGCGAGAAGGTCTCTTCATAGTCAATTCCCTCTTGTTGTGTGTAACATTAGCTACTAATCGAGCCTTATATCTGTCAATTGTCCCATCCGCCTTGTGTTTAATATTGAGAACCCACTTGTTCCCAATGGTCTTATGACCTGGTGGTAAATCAACCAAATCCTAGACTCGGTTTGATTCCACTGAATTCATTTCCTCTTTCATAACTTCAAACCATTCATTAGCTTTAGGACCGAAAAGAGCCTGTTGTAATGTTTTGGGCTCTTCTTCATCATGATCAGTCATGAAAGCTTCCCCCTTAATCTCAAAGAGACGACGGGGAATTCTATCACGATTACTACGTCGAGGTTGAAATTGCTCATGATCTTACTTTATAGGAACATGATTCCAGTTAAATCAATACTCCCACTCGCTTCAAGTGGGTCGACTTTCTATGTTGTCTATTCTGGTAAGTGCTGTGAATAAATTATTCTTATACCCTCACCGACCTCAGGATCTTCCATTTCATAGAAATGAGTTTCCTTATCTATCTCACCTCTTCGCGAAAAGTCCTCTTCCAAGAATACTGCATCTCGTGACTCAATTTCTGTTACACTTCCATTTATATCTTCCTTTAAGAAGATATATCCTTTGGAGGACTCTGCCATCTTGCGAGTATACATTTCTTCCTCTTAGGACCAAGCCTCATATCTCATTTATAAGAAACATTATGAACATAAGTTGCACACCCCCATGGGTGCATAATGTTCAAATCGTTAACACCTTTCCACATAACTATATGGGAGTGGGAATGAATACACTTAGATGGAACTCTATTTAAAAAATGTAGGTCTGCCATTAAGTGCATCCCCCAAAAGAGATCGCAACTCGCTGCGCCATCATCGACTCTTTACCTGTCCAAAAGGGTCCTATTCCTCTCTCGCCTACACCATTTTGTCATGGGCGTGTAAGGACAGGCAGCTTGTCTAGCTATACCCTTCTCATTACAATATGCTTTAAATAGGTTGGAGGATATTCACGCCCCTCCGTCGGTCCATAAAGATTTGATTTTTGTGTTTAATCGACTAACCAATGTATTATATCTTTTAAAGTAATCTAATGCTTCCGCATCTGGGATATCTAATAAAATGCATTGAATCGAGTGAAATCATCTATAAAAGTGATGAAGTATTAAGCTCCATGTCTTGCCCTCGCATTCATTGGGCCACAAATGTCAGAGTGAATAAGCTCTAAAGGAAAACATGCTCTCTTGGCTTTACCAAAAGGCAATCTTAGTCGCCTTCCTCTGCTGTGGGCCTCAAGCCACATACTAGCAAATCTATCTTATCTATAAATCAAAAGACCAGCCTTTATTAATCTCTCTTATACTGCCTCGCCTATGTCCCAACCTGGCATGCCATTTAACATCATTCACAGAATAACTAATACTTGAATTTCCAATGACAAAAACATATGTGGTTTTATTGATTGGAATAGTATCTAATACAATAAATCCGTATAACATAAATCCATACCCATAAACTATGTTGTCCAGTATTACATTAACACAATCTTGTTCAAATAAAATTTTAAAACCAACCTTAACCAAAACTACAATGGAAACAAGATTCTGATGAACTTCTAGTGCATAAATAACATCATGGAGAGAGAGAGTGCGGCCCTTCCGTATCAACAACTTTCAGGTGTCAATTCCATGCACGTCCGTTGATGAGTTAATTCCTATGCAAATGCTCTAATTCCTTCAAGACTAATCTAAATCCACACATGCATTGCAATCCCCGCATTATGTGGTCAAGAGCTCGCTTGAAATTCACAGCCTAATAAGGAACTGTCTCACTAACATTATAATCACAACAAATGCATTATGGAAATGAATTTGGCCATATATACCTTTGGCTCAATGCAATCATGAGTGTTGACCAGGCTTCCCACGATTGAAGCACCATGTTCCTCGGCGGTTTCCCGCACGCTTCGCTTTATGCTGGCTTCCACTTAGATTAGTCTTGTTTTGCTCCCTTCTAGGCCTAAAACCTTTCCCTTCCATTTCTTTCTTTTCACATGTGTTCGAAGATCCAACCCTTGTTGGATTAAGCCTGTGGCAGTCATTCCACTAGACTTATCAAATGAGAAAACAATCCTCTCTAACTCAACATGCTCTGGGCGGCATCACCATCAAAAGTTTTGATAGTTGTCAAAAAGAAAAATTTTAGAACCTTGGTCTCACTAATGCTTTATGATATGCAAGACATTCTGGTTTGGACATTATTATGAAACATCCATTACTTCGGGAATTTCTTTTTTTTTTTTAAATAAAAACTATTTTGGGACATCACTCAATTGACAAAGAGGACTAAAAATCCAGATGCACAGAAAAAAGGGAATGGGAACAGAAACATAGCAAACAAAAAGACAGGCAAACTGGAAATGGAAATGACAAAAAAAAACCCAAACGAGAGAAGCCTCATTTCATGGGTCTTCCATGGGCTTCAAATGTAAGGAACCCAAAATGATTCAAACTAGAAGGAAATCAAAATCTACATATCTAAAAAATAACAATGAATGGACCAACAACAAAAGTCATGCAAGTGAAACAAAATCAGCAGTGGCGACCTATGTTATTCACCGTTGAACAACTAAACGATACTCAAACAGCAAGAATGAGAATATGAAGAACATAAACAAAGATCAAGTAATAAGACCCACAATAGATAAACCTCGAAACACTTCTCTCCCATGGGAGTTGTTGGGATTCCCGCCTCATGTTTTCCTCCTAGCTCTTGCTCTGCTTTTCTTCCTCTCCCCCTTGCTCTTTTCCTTATATTTTATAGCCTCCCCTCTACCTTTTAAACCTTTACGTGTCCCTTACCCAAAGGGTGGATTTTTCATAAATATACAGTTTTGCAAAACAATTCAAAGTATGTAGTTAAAAAAATAATTCCAATTTTATGGTATTTTGGATAAAAAAAATATATATACTAAGGTCGTCGCTTCAATATATAATTTTGTTATTTACATTGAAATCTGTTTTGAAGATATAATTTTATTATTCTATATTCAAATCTTGTTTTGAATACATCTTCATTATTTATATTAAAAACATATTTTGAAAATTTGAACACACAAGCTTATCATTTTTCGCTTTATTTTTATATATTGAAGTCAAGTTTTAAACATGACAGCTTTATTATCTTACATTGAAATCATATATTGAATATACCAACATTTATTTTGAGTAATTTTTTTAAATATTATTTTTAATGTTAAATTTCAAAAAATTAATAATCACCATACTTTTTAAAAAAGAGCCCACCCCACCATTATTAGCAATTTCTTGTTTAAACATCTCCTAATAAATTCTTTCCATCATTTTTTATCTCAACAAAGTGGTTATTCCCTTTTCATTTATTTCTTCTCAGTGATTTATTCGGCCATCTTGTGTGGTGGTTGTAAAACCTAGAAAAAATTCAAATTTTATGAAAAAGTAAAACTGTAATTTCTGTTGAAAACCCGAATTTTCTAGATCTGATGACAATGCACTTCTCAACGTCGAATTCTTCTCAAATAAATCTAGTTACCTAGTCGAATTTGATCGTAATCCGAACCAATCATAATTTCACGCTTTTGAGACACGTGCATCTGGGTGACATATGGCATGATCATATGGATGCCACATGGCACCTTAGGGGAGTGACACATGGCATGAGCCATGTGATCCACTTGTGTGAAAGGCTCACATTGAGCCATGTGTCAAATGAGAAAATTATGGGAAACGAAAAAAATTAAGAAAAATTAAGGAAAATTATGTAGATGACATATGGCATGGGCGGAGGAAAGGTATGGAAGTTTTCCTACTTTGATCAAATTGGTTGAATGAGAAAAAGAGAAAAAAAGAAAGAGAAGAGAAAATGAAAAAGAAAAAGAGAAATAGGAAAATGGAAAAAAAAAAAAAGAAATGAGATGGGGAAACAAACAAAGAAAAAGAATTCGATGGATAATAATAAGGGAGGAGGAAAAAACAAAAAGGAGGAGAGAAAGGAAACAAACAGGATAGAGAGAGAGAAAGAGAGAGAGAGAGAGAGAAAAAGGTTCCACTTCTCTCTAAAATTTACGGAAATCGGACCGTAGGTTTTCGTAGGAGCGATAGTTAAAATCAATCCACACAACGAGGCCTACGCGTAGGTACCAAAATCTTGGAGTTTCGTCAAACTCCACAAGGTAAGGATTTTCCTACTTGGGTTATTTCTAGCTTAAAGGCCACTTAATGGCTTGGGGTTTTCTTTAAGGTCGTGAGAGGCCGTAAATTTAAGTCCTAAAATCTTGGGACTGAGTGAAGAAATTTTTGGGACTGTTTTCGGACAATCCGGACATAATTTTTGGGACTATTTTCGGATAGTTTGAACTGAATTCTTTAATCGTTCGCATTACCGATTGAATTTTCTCTGGATCAAGCTGACAACCCAAGCTGGAATTTTTAGGACTATTTTCGGACAATCCGGATAGGATTTTCGGGACTGTTTTCGGGCAGTTCGGAACTGATTTTTGGACTTTATGTGTGGGTGTGTGTTTTTTTTTTCAATGTGTTATGGCAAAAAAATTTGAATAACATGTTGGTTGTGTGAAAATCATGTTAATGCATGCTTATGGATGTATTGACATGGAATTTATGATGGATGTAAATTATGTGTAGAAAATATAATTATCCATGTGTTGAATATGTTGCATATAGTTCCTAGTTTTCCATGTACATGTTATGCATGAAATGGCATAATTATACTCATACACCTTGTATTATTCTATTTAAGTCGGGTATGTGTGCATGGCATTGGTTATTCACCATTCTTGGTGAATGTTCAGTGAGCTTGAAATGGGACTACATCCAAAATTGAGACTTACAGGTGCATAAAATAATAATAATAAATTTCGTGGTGTCAGTGAAGCAAGATGGGGTAGATCCTCTGCAGTGAAAGACCTAAATTCTATTCTTGGTTGTGACATATGGATCCAAGTGATGAAAGTTCGCAGTGCAGTTGAAGGCGCATGGTCAAGTAGAGACCTGGAAATTCGCTACCTACAAAAAAACACGGGATTTGATGAAATTAAATAAATATCGGAGGGTTGTCCAATGGGTTAAGTAATTGGGTGAAACACCAATGACTGGTTTTCACACTTGGCGTTACATGTGTGAGGGAGTCGGTCAAGACTCGGGTTTATGGGCATGAGGAGTCTCATCTCATGCATGACATGAAGTATTCCATACAGGATTGCATTTTCTGTATGGAATGTGGTTTGATGTATGTATGCCATTGCATGTGCATTTAGGTGGGGAATAGCCCTTGTAGGAGAATTTTTCTACAGGGCATTGCTCACCTTGTCGGGAATCCCTTCTGTGCAATGTGGGGTAGGTGGAGACTCACAGACTTTATGAGGCCGTGATTATGAAGGAGGCTAATGTGTGGCCTTGATATTACCTTTGTACAAAGTATTTTGTATAAAAGAATTGTAACTAAATTCGTTTAGAACTATTGTCTAAATAGTCGGGTATGTAATTATGGTAAGAGGGTTGTGATTAGACTCTTACGGACTGCAATTAAGTGTTTTATTTTCATATTTTAGAATTAAATGTGAAAGAATGGGTCCCGGTAAAGGGATGTATGAAAGTGGTGCTGTGTAACTCGGTGGACCTTCGGGTAATGGACATATCAGATTTTGATGTCATTCTTAGCATGGATTGTTTGATGGCACACTGGTCGCTGGTTGATTGTGATAGTGAGGATTACCGCCTACACACCCGGACTAAAAGATTCATGTGATTTTTCGCGAGGCTAATGATTTTTTACTCCCGCACTGTACGACTTCCAGAGGATAATTGATAGGTTGGCTAGCAAGCCTTACCCTAGAGGATGAGGGGAGACAGGATTTGGGTCTACCTCGGGTGGTTTGCGAATATGAGGATGTCTTTCCAAAAGAGCTACCGAGATTACCTCCGCTCAGGGATGTGGACTTTGTCATTGAGTTACACCCTGGTACGTCGCCTATTTCTATGACTCCTCATAGAATGGTTGAGTTGTAGGAACTCAAGGTACAACTGTAGGAATTATTAGACAAGGGTTTTATTAGACCGAGCACTTCACCGTGGGGCGCTCCAGTTTTATTTGCAAAGAAGAAGGACAAGACCCTTTGACTGTGCTTGACCATCGACAGTTGAATAGGGTTACGATCAAGAATCGGTATCCACTACCGAGGATTGATGACTTGTTTGATCAGCTAAGAGGGGCACGAGTCTACTCCAAGATAGATCTTCGCACCGATATCATCAATTGAAAGTTGGGGAGATTGATATCCCTAAGACAACGTTTAGGACGCGGAATGGGCATTTCGAGTTCACAATAATGCCCTTCGAGTTGACGAATGCACCAACGGCATTCATGGATCTCATGCATAGGGTATCCAACCCTATTTGGATCAGTTTGTTATGGTCTTTGTTAATGACATCTTGATCTACTCCTAGTCTGAGGAGGAGCATGAGGATCATTTCCATGGATTGTTCTCATGGTGCACTAAAAATTCAATGTGTTTATACCAATTTTAGTAAGTGCGAGTCTTGGCTTAACGAGGTGAAATTCTTGGGACACGTCGTATAGGCTTCAAGTGTGTCAGTAGACCCTGAGAAGGTTAAGGTTGTTATGAGTTGGGAGAGGCCGAAGTCAGTCTTCGAGATACGTAGTTTCTTAGGATTGGCATGGTATTACAAGCAATTTATTGAGGATTTCTCTCGGCTAGCCGCACATATGACTAGATTGATCCCGAAGGGGGTCAAGTTTGAGTGGGATGACCTATGTGAGAAGGCATTGCAGGAATTGAAAAGGAGGCTTAATACAACTCCTATTATGATAGTCCCAGAATAGGGACAAAGGTACACGGTGTATTGTGATGCCTCTAGGGACAAACTGGGATGTGTCCTAATGCAGTCCAAGAGGGTTGTGGCTTGCCTGCATAACTAAAGAACCATGTGCGCATCATCTACACGTGATTTGGAGTTGGCGCATTGTCTTTTTTTCCTTAAACATTTGGCGCCACTATTTGCATAGTGGTGAGCACCAAGTGTTTCACTCCACAAAGTTCAAAGTATTTTTGAAACAGTCGACCTGGGCCATGAGGCAATGCAGATGGATGGAGTATCTGGAGGACTATGACTTCACATTGCATTACCATCCTATTTAGGCAAATGTAGTGGCTGATGCACTCATTCGGAAGTCACAAGTGACCGGGCTAGTGTAGCTTCTTGGGAGGGCAAGATGCTTACACTGTAGTAGTTCACCAGACAAAGATCGGATCAGCTCAGCACTTCTTTGCAGTCCGTAGCTACCTGATCCCTACTGGTAGAGGATTGAGTCCCAAGGGCAGGACGTATCATCCATCAGGGATCGGGTACAGGCAAGGCATGGGTGAGAAGGCTAGGTCATCCACACAGATGGTAGTCTTCGGTATAGGGGGTGGGTTATGGTTCCCTAGCTGACCAATCTGAGAGAGGAGATCCTCCGAGAGTTCCACTGCCCCGCTTTTGTCGTACATCTAGGTAAGCAGGCGAAGATAGATCGAGATCTTCACACCAATATTACTGAGCCAGGAATGAAGGACACGTTATGTCTGACGATGTCTCACGTGTCAACAAAGTTAAGGCTAAGCATTAGAAAACCACAGGCTACTTCAAATTATTAGAGGTAGATGAGCCGGGATGAAATGTCACTGATGGACTTTCCCGACCCACTTGCCACGAACACCATGGAGGCATGATGTGGTATGGGTGATAGTGAACCGATTCTATAGCACCCCATTCCCGGCCCGACCTGATTGACAGGTCCGAACCGAGTCTGAGTTGCTAGCCGAGTTCATTTACCAAAACATATACAAAAACAAAATAATCAAGCAGTCACAGATTCCATTTCAGATAAACACTTATGTTTATTTCAATTGGTAGGCCCATAAACATTTACATTTAACAAAATGCATTTACAAATAGTTGCATTCCATGCCCATTCAAAATAATATAAAAATCGTTTTAGAGTTTAAACCCTTTGATCGCAAAACATCAATTTGCTTAAAAGTAGGACGATGGCATTTACTTTAGTATACTTTACCGCAACTTTCGATGACTCAAGGCCTCGATCTTGTCCCTTGTCTTGCTCATCTTAAGACTGCAAGATAGAGATAAAAACTACTCATACATTTTCATGCTTAGTGGTCTGTATACTATTCTCTATTTATTTCATTTTAAATCAAATCATGAAAATTTCATAAGACAATGCTTTTCAGATTTCTTAAATGATCAATGCAATACAATACATACATAAAGATATATTTTCATTTAATCACTCAGCACCATTGGTCATCTCAAACTATGCATTTTCATGTGCAACAATCAGTCTGTGATCATAAATCATGCACTTTTTTCATTCTCGTTATCATTTTGCATATTAGCCCTTATCGAATTTAACTATGCCAGGTACAGGGATAATCAACAATACGTCCCTCTAAAGCCAGTGTGCCGACAAACACGATTTTATAAAAATATGTATTTGGTTTGTGTACAATACCGATACTGTCCCATTGGGTTAAGTGGATCGCATGCTACAACAATACGTTGTCACTCTTATTGGTATACCAATTCTATCTCAACTAGAATTTAAATCTGCTAACATTCTTAACGGCATTAAAATCATTCAATACAATTTCATAATATATATATACATTGTATGCAAATAGAACATTTTCACATTCATGCAATTTTCTTATGAAAATTCGTTTCACAAGCAATTGTCTCAAATCACTTAAAACAAATCATTTCAAACACAAATCAATATGCACTTTATTGTCAATCATTTCATAATTATTCAAATATTTTAGAAATAGAGAGAGACTTTGAGAACAAACCAAAAATAGTCGCTTGATTCCAATCTTCAACTTGACTTCAAAGCAGGTTTGCCTCCTCGCCAGCCCCTATTCAAATACAATGACAATCAAGATATATGTTTTGCTATTCTAGGAGTTTTGGTTAGGCTGATGTCTATCAATACTCCCTTCTCACTTTAAAGATTTGATAGGACACATGAGCCATATTTTCAGCCATGCTTCCTTCAAGAAAACTATATCTCTATGAGTCTATTTAGTAGGAATTTGAATCATCCCATTTGGATCACAAACACAGCAAAAGGCAAATGCAAAGCAACAAGGCAAAAGTTATTGAATTTTGATAAACTAGTCAAGAGTTCACCACTGGTTACTCAATATTTTGCTCAATTTTGTTGGGTATTAACTCATATATTGGTAATGGTCCTTCTAATTATTTATGAGGTTATGGTTCTGAGTTTTCCAATAAGAATCACCCAATTTGGATCACCAAAACTCAAGTTATTACATTTTACATCCATAATACCCAATTTTGCAAGGTATGTAATCTCAAACTGCTCTTACACATAGCCCACTCTGACAGATATCTAGCACTTTGAGGTAACAATGCATACATCTCAAATTATTCCCTCTAGAAGTCTATTTTACCAAAAATTTAATCACTCAATTTGGATGTGGAGTGGAACTTAACTATATTACAAACACCATAACAACACCCAAAACAAAGCATACCCCGTGAGCCACCCAACCCACCTTAAGCTCCATATTAGGGAGCCTTAGAGCTACAATTTGCTCATGATCCCTTCTATACATTTGTAGTCCTATCTCTTATGGTTCTTTTACAATTAGAATCACTTAATTTGGATGATTATAACTTAATATTTAGCTAAAACAAGAACAGGGGTTTTGACAAAATTTTGACAGCATTTCCTGTGAAAACCCAACATTCTCCTTTTTACAACAATTCTTCAAAACCAATCCAAACCAATCAAAACAATGAAAAACAACATCGAACTGAACTAAAACCATCCAAGAACACTTTTATACCACATTTAGCTCTTATTAAACCCATACACAAGCAGAAAGGGGCCAGGGTCTGCCTCTTTTTCACGTACCTTAAACTCTTGATTCTTCTTCCTTTCTTCTTCTTCCTCCTCCTCTTAATCAACTTGTTCCTTTGGATTACATGGAGAAGAAATCACAAACTCCTCTTTCTATTCTTCAACCAAGCCCTAGCTCTCTCTTCTCCTCTCTTTGTTAAATGTGAGAAATTATACTACAAGACCAAACTTGGTCTTAAGCCTTGCTACATGGTCTTGTCTGGGCTTGCCATAAATTCCTATTTCCCATTTTTCGCATTTTAACTCTTCATTTCACTTTCATTTTCACTTCATTTCATTTCATTTACATTTTGGCAATTACATTCTTCATTTATGACCCTTAAGTCTCCATTTGACATTTTTACTAAATTTGCTCTGGGCTTCCTTTATAAAATTTTCAAGGTATATTTTTTCGTCTTATAATTTAAATTTGAAAAATTTCTTTACTTTATTTTATACTCCTAAATATGTTTTGAAATAAGTAGGTTAGAAGGCATAGATTACTCTTGTTTGCACATTTTTCCGGCAATGCAGGACTTTCACATCAGAGGAATTTACGCCACAGATATATAAAGTAGAGATTGTCCAAGCATAGCTGCACGTTGTCCATAGTATCAACAGGATCCTGTGTTTATTTGCACACTTTTAGTAGCCCCAAAGGTCAGGGCACAGTCAGACGTATATACCTGCCATCCGTAGACGATGGTCGGGCCGAAGAGGACCATACAGATTTTAGAGGACATGTCACAGATGTATGTCTCATATCTTTATGGGTAGCTGGGAGGAGCACTTACCCTTAGTGGAATTGGCCTATAACAACAATTATAAGGCAAGTATACAGATGGCACCCTATGAGGCTTTATATGGGAGGCCATGCCGATCCCCAATTTGTTGGACAGAGGTGGGAGAGCGTTCCATCACTGGTCCGGATCTGATTAGAGACACCTTTGAGAAGGTGAATTTGATTCGGAAGCGCCTCCTTACATATCAGAGTAGATAGAAGAGCTACACCGACGGACGACGTCAACCTCTAGAGTTCGAGGTGGGTGATCACGTCTTCTTGAAGGTGATGCCTAAGATAGAAGTGGTCAGATTCGGCAAGCGAGGGAAGCTAATGCCGAGGTATATTAGGCTCTTCGAGGTACTCGAGAGGGTGGGCATGATTGCATATTAGTTGGCACTACCACCGAGTTTATCAGGTGTCCATGAGGTGTTCTACTTCTCCATGCTCCAAAAGTATACTCTAGATCCAAATTTCATGTAAAGGGATTCCGGACTGAGGTTGGCATCAGGTTTTACTACGTAAGACCATTCAACTAGTGAAAGTGTTATGGCGACACTGAGGAGTATAGGAGGCAACTTGAGAACACGATGACACGATGCGGGCCACCTAACCTTTCCTATTTGAGGATGACAGGTGTGTGGTCTAATATTTGGCACTAGAATATTACTGCATATGCATGTGTTTGTGTGTGCTAGTATGTGCAAATTTCGGGGACGAAATTCTGTTAAGGGGGGAAGAATTTCGGGCCTTTTTTTTTATTTTTCACAGTTTCTTGGTTGCGACACAGCTTGTTTGGTCGTGACACAACTTGCTTAGTTGCGAGACAGTTTCTGGACAGCTGCTTGTTTTTCTTCTCAAACTTGTCGAGGCCATAACTTCTTCGTTTTGACTCGGATTTAGGTGTGTGAGGTGTCGTTGGAAAGCTCTTTGAATGTAGAATTCAAACATGATGGAATTTGAACCATTTGATGTTCCAGATGGTACTGAAAAATTTATCTTCCCAGTGGCGCGCTATAAGACTCCCGGTTGACTCTTCTTTTGGAAATATATTGCTCATTTCTTGCCAAATCACTTGCTTTTCATAAATAATCCTACAAAACAAAATTTAGAGGAAATTTTATGAGTTTTACATTAATATGGATATAAAATGCGCAAAATAGCATGTGTAATGAACTCAAAACATAGATGAATTTTGCACTCATCAAATAACCCCAAACGTAAAGTTTTGTTTGTTCTCAAGCAAAGAAAAGAAAGAAGTTGTCATCCTCAAGAAAATGGTTATAAGAGTTCATTTCACCCTTTTATTTAACCAAAACTGAGTAATCAACCTTTCCAAGGGGTATGTGATATGTGTCTCAAGAATTACCCTACAAGGAATATAGAGAATATGATCAAGATAATTTATTCATTTTAATAGTGAATTAATCTCATAATAGGCAAATTTAGATCATGGTTTAATCTCATAATAGGCAAATTTAGATCATGGTTCTCACTAGTGTGTGTGTGTGTGGTCTTCCCCTATCCAAACAATTGCAAGCTAGATGAGTTTATGAGAATTGAGATAAGTACAAGGATCTCCTAAGATAATTTATTTAGGTTCCGTAGGCTTGTTGTTCTTATCACTCTCTACTAATGTAGGCACACACAACTCTCAAGATCAAGTAGGTCTTTATAAGCTTGTAATGTAAGGCTTGGGTAAGGGGTAGTTGAGTAGTCATTTTAGGCTAGAACTTACCCAAACATACATATTTTTCTGCATTGACAGCTCCTACTCAATCCTTATTCTTACCATCAACACAATGACACTCTCAAGCACCCCTAAAATCTGTTTAAGTGCATCATTTCATACTCCTCATATCACCTTTCTAAAAAAAATTTACATTCTTTCAGCAAAACACCAAGAAGCCTTTTTCTTTAAGACAAGGTTATTAGAGTGGTAAATGTCAAACCCTGCTTTCTAATAACCCTTAGCGAGCTTTAAATCAATAGCTCCTGCACTAATCAAGCCTTAGGGTACTAGGTGTCGAGTGACAATCCCTTAGGATTTACTGTTTAGAAGGAAGGCTTTATGCTAGACTCAAATTCTCCTTGACTTTTTATTGTATTTTGCTTCTTTTTACACTTGATATTTTTCTTTTTTTTCTTTTATTTTCTCCTTCCTTTTACGAACCTCTTTTGATTTTTTTAACTTAACTCATTTCCTGTCCACTGAAGTTATTTTTTCATAAAATAACTCCTTAAACTTGTTCCTCACCACATTTCTCAATTATGTTCAAATCCTCATGATATGGGTGAGTTTGGTTCTTATCAGGATAGTGATGCATAAGAAGGTTATTGGTTTAAACTTGGTTCTTATAAACATAATTTTGCTCTTTAAGGCTCAACATTCTGGTACTAGAGGAATATGCATATGCATACTAATAAGGTTAGCTTGAAAGGCACAATCTTTCCAAGGATGGGCTTCAGGTCACTTTCAATTGTTGTGTTGTTTAGATTTCGCTCAAGTTAAAATAGAACAAGTTCTAGAACCTAGGTGGAGATCAAAATTAGATGGATTCTCATAAACTTCTAACCCAAGCAAAAACTGTTTTTCAAGGGTTCTTAGTGACCAAGTGTATGGATTTTAAGAAACCAATGACTAAATAGCCTATTAGAGAGATAACTCATTAAGCATCAAGTCCTATTATCTTTAATATTGTCCACATATCAAGGGTTCAATTATGATCTTCATTGACATCACAACTACTCCAACAAAACTTAATTAACTCAAAAAAAAACTCTAACTAACAAAATAAACCAAAAGTAAGATGTAAGTTAGAAAGCATCAAACAAAGTCATTATCCATAAAGGTTATTCAGAAAATTTCATCCTCAAAGTTATCATGGTGCAAATATGTGGGTGTGACATGATAAACCAACCAAAATAAACACCCCCAAACTATAGGATGAACATTGTCCTAAATGTCTAGCAATGAGCAAAAGGAAATAGCAAAATGGCAATAGAGAGAGTTGGGAAAGTGAACTCTCCTTGCAGTCTCGGCCCTTTCTACACTCCTTTTGCTTCTTGGAACCATGAAAGTGGCTTTGGCATTTTTCTCAAACACTTGAAAAGTGCACCAACTTCACTTCAAATGAGTGAGTTTTGATTCTTCAAACCTCCTTCGTACATGCAAATCACTCCACAATAAACAATGATCCACAAAAGAACTCCAAAATTAAAACAACAAAGCACAAAAAGAGCCATTGTAAATCTTCTTTGATGCTTGGAATGATGGATGGAAAATTGAGGTTCAACAAAGGTAAGTTTGTGGGTTTATGATGGGTTTTGAAGCTAAGATGATGAAATGGATTGGTGAGGATGTGGATTGAGGATTTGAATGGATGAGAGATGCATTTGAAAGTGGTTGAAGTTGCAATGGTTGAAGGGAAAGAGTATGGCCGGATAGAGTGTAAAGTAAGAAGAAGAAAAATGGGTTTTAAGGAGTTTTGAAGTCTCTGCTGTAATCGTGGTAATCGGTCACGTCACAATTCTGTCAAGACCCCATTCTTCCTCCAACTTGCTTTTGAGAACCCATATCTCCTTCATTTTAGCTCGAATTGGATGTAAGGACTCGTTGGAAAGCTCTTTCAATGTAGAATGTGCTTATGGCTGAGGTGAACCATTTGGAGCCTTAATCAATACAGAAAAATCAGAATTTCCAATGCTGTCCAGTGTGATGATTTCTTGACTCATTAGGTTCTCCTTGCTTTTTCTCTTGCCCATATCACTTGCTATCCTTCATAAGTCCTTTCATGTTTATATATTCCCCTCAAATTGCTCCAATAGCAACCCTCTTAATGCTTTCATTCATGCTAAACCTCACCTTCTTGTCTTCTACACTTTGTCAAGCATGATCAAGGAACCTTCCAAATTTATATTTCAAAATAATTTGGTTCATTCCACTAAAACATCAAATTTGCTCAACATCTCGACTCCATAATTTTCACACTTCAAGCACTATAAGTATATCAACCACTTTCCAACTCCTTGCCTTTGCTCTTGCAAACTTGTCATGACAACATGTTGAGCTTCAAACCTACTTTATTCTGAAAACATTAACAAACAAAGTTAAAACACTGCTGGAATTTTCATCCTAGCAATAAAAAAACAACAACAAATAAAGTAATTGAAAATAGACAAAGGAAAAGAGAAAAGAGTGGATAGAATCTTTATTTCTTATCTAGAGTTGCCTCCCAAGAAGCTGCTCTATTTTTAGAGTCCATCTAGACTCATTGGAAAAGTACAAGTGCTTCCAATTGACCAATCATCCATCTTGGACAACACTTTCTTTTTATAACCATTCAGATCAAGGATGATTTCTTCCATATTTTAAAGAGGGAAAAGAAACTCAAAATCCCCTTTAATTATGGCTGGTGGTTTAGCCACAATTTCTTCAAAACAATCCCCTCTATGTGAAGTAGATGTAAACACATTTATGCTTAAGGGGGACTGTTCAAACATGTGCCCTTTTGATTGAAGCAAAATTGTAGAATTTTTGCACTTTTGTAGCTCTTTCTTGCTCGTCAAAGTAATGGTTAGTGAAAGATTGAACTGCTTTCTCCTCCCACCCGCCAAGCAAAGGTGAGCTCCACTTGTTGATGTCGATCCATGCTTGGCTTGAGGAAAGAAGTGGTCTTCTTAGTATATGAGAATTTTGTAGATCCCCTTGATACCCCAGTCACAAAATCCATGGGAAGGTAAATGTGTCAATCTTCACCAAAACGTGTTTTCAATAGCCATTACTTTGCCTTGGCCAAATTTCGGTTATCGATGTGACTCTTCATTATCTAAGTTGTTTAGGAGTGCCTTGTTCTCAATTTCCAGCTCATTTTCACCTTCTTCCACATATTTCGTGATAGAAAATTTATGCACGTTGTTCAAAGGAGCATCCATGCATTCAATGGGATTTTTCAAAGTATTTCTAGGAGAGGTCCTAGAAAATTGATCCTTGAATGCTTGGACTAAGTGTCTGATTTGAGCTTCTATTTTTTCAATATAACACTAGTGTTGACTTGGAAGGTATCTAAATCTAGGAATTTTTGTTCATGAAGACCACTCATATTCTTGTTCTCATCCATGTCGGTAAAATTCTGTTCCTTAGCAGGAAACAACTCTTCTTCTTTTTGAAATGTGGGGGCTGAACTCCATTGATAAGGCAATACTCCTTGTTCCATGAGTGATTCATTCTGAATTCTTTGATTCAAATGATGAATAAGGAAGTCAAGATTGGCTTCTACGGAGGCAATTCCATCTTCACTTGAATATTCCTCCATGAGTACCTACAAATAAGAAGAAAAACAAAATAAAATAAAGTACAAAATGTTAGTAATAGTGCTCTAGGCCTATCGTATGGACATGGTATTTTGACTATTTATGAGAATTAATTATTATGATGATTTGCATGTTTATTATATATAATGTCCTTGAATAATATTATTAGTGTTCACAAATGTCCTGTGTCGGTTATTGTTATGCGAATAACAATGAATTAAGATTAGTATAAAGTTTGATTGATATTCATGGGATGAATATGTGTATGAGATACAAATCAAATTTATATCTATTTATTGAGAACAAATATTGGACAGACCGTCTTGAGATTAATACATGGATCAAAGTCATAAGTTAATCTCTAATAGTTGTGTCATTAAATCCTTTGACCTAAGATCGCTATAGTTCTCAACATAAGGAATATTGTGTTTTGATATAATCAAACGTTGTCTTTAATCGGATGACTATAAAGGTTATACTTGAACATAATAAGAGTTATGTAGTGAGATATGAGAGATTAAGATGGAATTTGTCCTCTTATTATAAGAGAGATATCTCTAGGTCCCCCTCGACAATCGAGGACCGAGAAATGCATGATCGTGCTCAAATGGAATTGACGGAGATCACCGTCATTTGTTTAGTCACTAATTGGGTTTCAAGAATCAAAGATAAAAACGATATAAGGCGACTTTGTCCATGCCTTATATTCTATCAAGATATCATGAGACAAAAGGATCTCATTAGCTATATTAAGGTTGTCTCTTGATCATGAGCTTTTCATTTAACTTGGGTAGTCATAATGTCTTACTAGAGGCCACTTCTATGAGCCTAGAGAGGGATCAAAATGTGTGATTTAGGCCTACTATCAATGTTAATTGAACCTATAGGGTCCATTACTAAGAAACTTAATAATAACGGGTTATGGTTTTTCACTCCTCTCGTAGTAATTTAAAATGATGATATTATTTTAAATTACAACAATAATTAGTTGTTATTTAAATTCGAATTTAATTTTGAGAAAGTTTAAATTCGTGATTTAAATTATAACAAATAATTAATTTGTTATATTTTCTTATTGGATAAGGAAATAATCTGTAAAGAGTTTTTTTTTTTTTTGAATGTGAATTTAAATTGTTATTATTTAAAAGAATTTTAAATATATAATAATATAAAATTCATTTTGACTTAAAACCCTAAAGGCATTTATATAGATATATATGTGAGACATATATATTTTATAGTAGTCGCCTTTACCTCTAAGAACAACAAAACATGAGAAAGAAAAGAAAACCTTAATTTCAAGCTGGAGAAGATTGAACTCGAACTAGCATTCAACAAGATCGCTCATTATTTGTTCGTGTGTGGATACTTGTAGAGGGTGGTCGCTTCGTAAAGGCGCACCTTGAAGATCCAAATAAAACCAAGACGCAAACTTTGAAGGTCATTAAATCGATCTTACAAGAGGTGCTCACACCCTTCCTTCTAGCTTTTATGAAACGTAATGTGATCCTCGTGGGTTAAGGATAAAAAAATTTTTAAATTCGCTATACATTTATGTTCCAACTGGGATTGATATTCCGCTTCAGAACTCCAACACAAAAATACTAATAGTAAAAAATAAAAAATAAAAATAAAAATTATCTAAGAAACAACTCACAACCAAAGATAAAAATAAAAATATCCTAAATTAGAAAATCACCTGTTCTTCAAAATGTCAACTTCCAATGAGAGAAAGTGAACAGCGCCAATCCCCTGCAACGGCGCCAAAAACTTGTAAAGACCGAATGATATATACAGAAAATATGCCAAGGGGAGGAATGTGGCAAATACTCAAAAAAAAATGAATCAAACAAAAGAAGTATACCTAAAACCGAAATGAAAGTATTACTAACACTCCAACCCTTCCAAGTGCACGGGCTCTCGCGCGTAAAAGGGACCTGTAAATGGATACATACCAGACCACGAGGATTGGAGGTTCTTCTAATTGGAATTTGATCACCCCGATTACAAGGGCTTTTCACTATTTAGACGACCAAATAGGATGTCGAATAAAATCAATTTAATTGAAATAAAAACTTATTTAAAACTAATCCTAAAATCTATCAAACACACAACTACTTAATTCTAAATGCATGAAGAATAAAATAGGGATGGGATAATTATTTACAAATAAATTTGCATTTCTTTGACAATGCAACATTTGTGAGTTGAATGTTGAATTTGTCCAAGAGCAATGTAGTATAGTCGATTTCCATACACCATACATTTCATTAATTAGGAAATCCATGTTCTTCTGCACAAATGGGTCTAAATAACTACTTGTAAAATCTGACTCTCTTTAAGATTTGATTGTTTTTCTTTTCCAATACTTCACAACCATTTATTAGGACTAAAGAATTCTTGCCCCTAGAGACAGGATTATGTAAGCCTTCTCCAATCTAATTGGTATCTCAGTCTGGTCAATCTAATAAAATTTTCATCTCCTTGATTAAATCTTATAACACGGGATCAAGATCTTTCATCGGATTAAGGTGAAACCTCTAATATTAAACTCGATACATCATCTAATTAATCCAAGACACCATGAGTAAAATTAGTGATCTATCAAAGTAATTTTTTTTTTTGCTCATTAGTTCCATAATATTAGTCTAACATACCCCAAGTTACTACTCTTACTCTCATGAATCTTCATCCGTGTCACTCGGGAGGGCCTCCTAAAAAATCAAAGCAAAGATACAACACTTTTTTGGGTATAAGCTACTAATATTCTGAACAGCTAATTATATGAATAGTACCAATTATATAAATTCAGTATTCAAACCCACAAAATAACCGAGAATTTGCAAATCTGAATGTTCAACAATTAATTCCCCAACCCTAGAGGGTGTTTAATGTTCCATTACTAGATTCCAATCATCACCAATCAACAAAAAGTAAGAAAATGAAGAAAGAAATCAAGAGACAAGGAAAAAAAAATCCAAATTTTAGCTTCAATCTTTGTCTGAACAGTATTGAAATCTGAATCTTTGATGTATAGCACCGAAATCTCTTCAATACAAAGAAAATCTACTCAAACATTACTCTAAGATCTACTAAAAAATCAAAATCTGCAGAAAAACTGAAAAAATGGGCAGTTTAGAGACAGAAACCCCATGGAAGGTGTTCTCCACCCCTTCCCGTTGCCCTCTTTACCTAAAAAATGAGTGTATATATATAGTCCTAGGGTGAAATGGGCTTGAAAACAAGCCAAAATATAAATTTTCTACTTTTATTTTTGGCAATTTCGTCACGCCTTGTTTGGTTACACACAATTTCTAGTCGTGACACAGCTTGCTTTGCCGCAACACAATTTCTCGGATGGCTTGCTTCGTTTTCTCCAACTTGTTTGCGCTACAACTTCTTCATTTTGACTGGATTTGGGCGGTGAGGTGTCAAGAAAGATCTTTAAAATGTAGAATGCAACAATGATGGAATTTGAACCATTTGATGTTTCGGATGGTACAGAAAATTTATCTTCCCAGTGGCGTGCTATGAGACTCCCTTTATTGACTCTTCTTGGAAATATATTGCCTATTTCTTACCAAATCACTTGCTTTTCATCAATAATCCTACAAAACCAAGTTTAGAGGAAATGTTATGAGTTTTACATGAATATGGATATAAAATGAGCAAATAGCATGAAATGAACTCAAACATAAATGTGAGTTTTGCACTTATCGTGAAAGAATGTAAAACCTTAAAAATTCAATTTTTCTTAAAAGGTAAAACAAGAATTTCCTGCTAGAAACTAAATTTTCTAGATCTCAGATGACGAAACGGACTTCACCGTTGAATTCGTCTCGCAAAATCTAGTTACATCGTCGAATTTCGTCGGATTCCAAGACAGTCAGAATTTCACATTTTTCAAGACACTAGGTGTCAGGTGACAGGTGGCATGATCATGTGGATGTCACATGGCACCTTAGGAGAGTGACACATGGCATGAGCCATGTGGTGCACTTGTGTGAAAGGCTCACATTGAGCCATGTGTATAATGAGGAAATTATGGGAAAAGAAAAAAATCAAGAAAAATTAAGGAAAATTGTGGAGATGACATGTGGCATGGTGGAGGAAAGCGGGGGGAAGTTTCCCCCACTTTGATCAAATCGGTTGAATGAGAAAAAGAGAAAAAGAGAAAGAGAAGAGAAAATGAAAAAGAAAAAGAGAAATAGGAAAATGGAAAAAAAAATGAGATGGGGAAACAAACAAAGAAAAAGAATTCGGAGGATAAGAATAAGGGAGGAGGAAAAGCAAAAAGGAGGAGGAAAGGAAACGCAACAGAGAAAAGGGTTCCACTTCTCTCTAAGATTTAATGTGGAACCCACCGTAGGCTCGTTGAGCAAGAGTTAAAGTCGATCCAAGCAACGAGGGCTACGCATGGGTACCAAAATCTTGGAGTTTCCTCAAACTCCACGAGGTAGGGAATTTTCCTACTTGGGTTATTTCTAGCCTAAAGGTCATTTAATGGCTTGAGGTTTTCTTTAAGGCCGTGAGAGTCGTGAAATTTAAGTCCCAAACTTTAGACCGAAAGTGTATAAATTTTCGTGGATCGTTGATAGCTCGATATAATTCTTGGACTGCTTTTCTGACAATCCGTACTTAATTCTTTGGGATCGCTTTTTACGCCAGCATTGCAGTTTTAGACCCGTTTCCTCGATTACCCCCAACTAAATTTTTTGTGGACTGTTTTTGACACCAAATAGGATCTTTGGGAATATTTCTGATGTACCTTCCAAAAAGGATTATAACCGAACTTTCTATGAACTCGTTTTTTTTGATAAATTTGTATATTTTTCTAAAATATATATGCATGAATGGATCCCAAAGTGAATGAATTTCTATCTACAGAGACAGATATGCGATACCCATGTATCCGCTGCTAAAGGGTTGTCAACAAAGACCCCTGTCAGGGGGTGTCACAACTTTATGGGAAAAGACTGTGTAGGGGTGTATTAACTCTAAGGACGCGCTCATCTGAGGCCGCACTGTGAAGAAAGAGAACATATGGCCTTGATAAATATTTTTTGTAAAATTGTGGAACAATCTAGTTCTGGTATGTAATAATGATAAGAGAGTTGTGATCGAACTCTTACAGACTGTTTTAAATGTAATACCACATATTTTAATTCAAATATGGATGAATGGATCCTGAATACATGGTTTATAGTGGCATCGAAGTTACGCGATATCCACAGTGTATTTGATACCAGCTTTGGTATCGCTTAAGTATGCGACACGGTGGTTCCATAGGTTGACTGTGGTCAACTGACCCCGAAGCCTCGGGGTGTCACAGATTAACTAAAGAAAGGTGAATAATTTTAGAGACACCTTTCATAATTTCATATAATTGAATTCTTTAAGTAACTCTTTAAAGATACATTTTAAGTATAAATTCGATTTTTTTAACATGTAAGGCTAATAAAAATGTAAAGTATGTTTAAGAGATATCATATATTTATTATTTTAAACATTTAAAATTGTGAAAAAATTTAGAATTTTAAGATTGTGGAAAAAATTGTGTGTTCTTTATAAGTATCTCTTGAAAGACAACTTTAAGTATAAATTCACCCTTTACAAAAACTAAATAAGAAAATTAGAATAATCTTTAGTAGATAATAGATTTTAACATGTAAAAGTTGTAAAAATTTATATTTTTAAAATTGTGAAACTTTTTTAAAAGCTGTTGTTGAAAGGCACAATTATAAATTCATTAACTTTTAATACATAAGCTAATAAAAAAATTGAGACACCTTCATATAAATTAGATCTTTATTAGATTTCTTAACATGTAAAATTGGTAAAAATTAGATTTTTAAATTAAAAATTGCAGAACGTTTTTAAAAGTATCTCCTTGTTATCTTATACAATTTTTGCAATCTAGTGCATGCAAGGTTGATAAATTTTTGAATCTTTGGTAGATATTAAATCTTTTTTAACATGTAAAATTGTGTGAAAATAAATTAGAAATTAAATAGATTTTTAAAATTGAAAAGAAATGGACTTGTTTTAAAAGTATTCTAAAAGACATCTTTTTAAGTATTAAATCAAATTGGGAAATGTTATATTATGAGATCATTTATAATCATTTTTAAGAAAATATGAAAGAAAGAGTAATTTATTTAATTAAAGGAAAATGAAAAATATTTTAGACACCTTTCATAAATTTCACAAAAATTTAAAAATATTTGACCATTCATAAAAAAATCATATAAGTCTATATAAAATATTTTAATCATTCATTTCATAAAGATATTTTTATTTTTATTTTTCAATTTCCGTCAAACATACCTAGATATTTTAAAAAATTACAAATTATTTTAGCTTAGTTTCAAATTGATCTATTTTTATTTTCATTCATCCATTATCATATTATAGTGGATTTTGTATTGAAAGATGTTTAGATGTCAAGAGAAAATTATTATATGTGATTTTTATTTTACTCCTATTTTCAAAAAGTTTGAAACCTAAGGCAAGTACATTTCAATAATTTAATTATTTTCTACACACTCAACTCAACAAACAACAACAGGTAATTTCTTTTCTACTTTTTTCTGTATATAAGTTTTCATTTATTTTCTTTCCATATACCTTATAGATTTTCACTCCATTTAATGTTTTCACCAATTAAAACTGAAAATTCAATTTTTCTAAAATAGTGTGGCAAACGATAATTGTTGCAATAGCATGCCCAAAAATCCTGAATTTTTCGGTAGATCCTGATGATGAAACCAACTGGCCGCCGGAATCGTCTCTGCACCCAGCTATCTAGCTCACCCTCACTGAATCCTAGTGTTACTTCCTGCTCCTATCCGAATCCCCGACGGCCGGATCCGAACCGAGTCTCGGTGCAGACCAAAGACCGGACTCACCGGCATTTTAAACTCATCTGGTGCTCGGTGGCTAGCCCATCTGGCAAATGTAATCTAAAACATCATATACATTAAAGAGCACACCTGGAGTGGTGTCCCATCGTAATCCCAGATATATAACGGAGTCCTACTTACAAATACAAACTCGTACTTAAGACATAAACGTATACCAACCCAAGGGGCTGAAAGAGTCCCAAGCAAGGGAAAGTTAATCACTGTGATGCATGTTCGCGAATGTCTTCTCCTTCACCTACAAGGATTAAACCCGTGCTGTTTTTACGCTTTGAAAGGAAACATTTCTTATAAAGGTGAAAACATAAAATGGGGCTGCATAATGCAAATGGTACTTAATATCAGCATTCACATAATGAACTTATACAATTACTTAGGCTAAGTACAGATTTAAGTGCTTATTCAAAATAATACTTATCAAGATTCTGAATTTTATACTTACTCAGAATTCACACCCCTATGCGCACTTCTATCCTTTTTATTTTGGGTCTCTATACTTATCTCGTGATCTCCCAAAGGACATACAGGTTTTAACTTATACCGATACTTGTCTCGTACTTATACTTATTTCGATCTCCCATAGGAGTTACAAACTCCATGCTTATACAGAGGTACTTAATCGTATACTTATATCTATCTCGTATCTCCCGTAGGAGCTTACGTAACTTATACTTATTCTAATGGAGCTCACACTTAGCTCTGAGGTACCTCGAAGGTATCATGTAGATTAATGAACGAGCAATGGATTTCATAACTTAATTCATACAGAGTACAAGAAGTACTACTCGATCAATTGTCCGCTTCGATACCAACTCTCGCTTTCGCATCATATCCCAACAAGCCCTAGGTTAAAGTATACCCATACTCATACTGGAGTGCCCGTGAGGTACTACACTGAGTTTATCCTTATCCTAAGTTTATACTCTGAGATAAATTCGCAGTATCATGTAAATTAACTCGACATGTGAGGCCCGTAGGTGTTTCGTAACTTGGTATTTATACAAGATACTTGGCATTCAGACTTGTATCTACAAAGCCTTATCCTCTTGCCTCATTTGATCTTCTACTCGTTTCTGGCGTAGTTTTATTCCGCATACCTGATCTTATCCCTGTATTAATTTTGTTATACATGTATCTCGATTTTATACATGTATTACAAGATTCATATATGTCTTGCATGTAGTATATACTTGTCTTACTTGGATCTTATAATTGGTCCCATCGAACTTATTCTTGCACTTTATGTGACTGTAGGTACGATAAGTCGTAACAGATCATAATCATATTACATACAAGGTCAGATCAGACGTATGTAGATACATACCAGATATGGACATTAGTCCATAGTGTGTATGCATCACAACAGATATGAGAGAAACAAGTAAACTAGTTAACGACCGGACTTATACTTATTTTATGCACCTCAGACTTATTTTACCGATACGAGACCCGTAGGTACTACCGAGCTTATATTTGTTTTACTGATACGAGAGTACCCTTTAGGTACTACTAGACTTATACTTGTTTTACCGATACGCGAGTACCCGTAGGTACTACTGGACTTATACTTATTCGGACCTCCCGTAGGAGTTACAGTTTCTTCTTATACAGAACTTATACTTACAATGCATCGCATGTTCATTCCTGGGACTCCCGTAGAGCATAGAGCTTAATCAGACATGTGAGGACTGTAGGTACGACGTAACTAAATTAGAAATGTGTGGAGTACCCGTGATAACATAGAACTTAAGCATACAGAGTGCCCTGTAGGGTACCATAACTTAATCGTGATACGTGACAAAACTTATTCGCATACATGTGACGTAACTTATTCAGATACAGACGTAACTATCTTAGATATTGTGAGACTCGTAGGTACTACTTGAACTAAACTGGGGATGTGGAGTACCCGTGAGGTACTACAGAACTAAATCGGGATGTGAGTACCCGTGAGGTACTACGTAACTTAATTGATACAAAAGTACCAGAGGTTTTATTACAAAAACTTAATCGCAGGCTGTGATATAACTTAATCAAATACAAAGGAGTACCCGTGAGGTACTACAAGAGTTTAATCGAGACAAGAGTACCCGAGGTACTACGTAACTTTATTCAGAGATGTGGAGTACCAGGCACATGTACTGTATATGGGAGGTACATCTGGGATCTTTACTCTATTCTCTATTCGCAGTCTTATCATATAACCGTTGACTTCCTGTGAATCAAGAATATTTGAATGAGTAGACACAAAGACAATAAGTATCAAAAGATACTATACAAAGATGTATGTCAGAGACTTAACAGACAGGAGTGCCAGAAGACTAATCGTGACAAGAGTGCCGTAGCACTTATCAGACAGGAGTGCCGTAGTGCACTTACCAGATGAGTACGAGTACTTAACAGACAGGAGTGTCGCAGCATTCAATCAAGAGTACCGCACAATCAGAGTGCTCTGAAAGCACTAATCAGAGTACCGGGCATGCACCAGAGGCCGGAGCACTAATCAGAGTACCGGGTACTAATCAGAGTGCCAGAGCACTTAATCAGAGCACCAAGTACTTAATCAGATAGAGCAAGTATGTCGCTTAATAACCGTCTTAGGTAGTTTTACAATTATATGAGTTCGTAACTTACTATTTTATAATGTAGTACGCAATGACACATGCCGCTCACGATGCATCGTGGCCCATGTACCGGTAAAGGTGGCGATGAGCATGTAATCACACACCTTATTCATGTATTATTATTCTTGTGAATCTACTCACTCGTGAATTGAATCAATCGAATCGGATCGCCCAAACTCAAGTTATGGCATTTTCTATGCCAACTAGCTTCCGCCACCATTTTACCCGAGTGGGATAGTTTGAAATACCATTTTCCAGTGCCTTGACTCCATATTTGACACTGACCCTTTGTACTTTAAATTTAAGGTGTTAAGGGTTATATTCCAATCGAATCACCTAATCTCGAGTACCGGACCAAGTTACGTCCGAAACAACCCTGACTACTCTTATGTTCAAATCGAATGCAGAATTGCTGGCTTGCACATCGGGCCTCTACTTTGTGTGAATTTTGACCACTTAGAGCCATAATTTGACGATACCTATTTCTTTAGGTTTTGTTTTCCTTGAAGTCTATTTTAATTGGCCACTTGAATCACTAAAATTGGATAAGAAATGAGAAAGTTATGGCCAAAATACGAAAACTAGTCAGAACAGGAAAAGCAGAACAGGGTGTACCGGTACACATTGGCCAAAAATGACCAGAACACAAAGTGTACCGGTACATGTTCACAGTGTACCGGTACACATCACCCGGAAATGCCCAGAATGTGTGTTTTCTCCCATTTTTTCATGGTTTTCCATCCCAAACCAATTTCTACACTCAAACACACATCAAAACCATTTCCTATTCCTCTTTTCTATTCAATTCCTCTTTCAATACTTATCTTTATTCCAAAAACATATCAAGAATCCTTCCAAAACAATTTTAATATGGGTTAAGACCCATACACAAACCAATTATGATGATTAGTTAGGGTTTGTTCCAAACCCTAACTCAATTACTCTCAATTAACCATGAATCCATCCTCAAAGGAAGGATTCCATAACCATCTTGTGCCATATGGGGTTCTACCAACCTTACTTCCACAATATTTAAGCAGATGAAACCCTAGCAAACCTCTAAGTTTGGGGATTAAGCATTAACCAAACTAAGCATGGTAAATTCATACATAACTCAGAGTTCATTATCAAGGTGAGTTTCCATACCAGCTGGGCTTGATCTCGGGCTCCTCCATCTTCTTCCTCTTCCTCTCTCTTCTCCTCCTTCACGCTTTTTTTCTCCTCCCCCCAAATGAGACCAACTTTGGTCTTTTTAAAACTCCATGTTTGCTAAGGCCATGTTTGGGCTCCCAAATAAAATCCATTTTTGGGTTAACTTTCTTATTTGCAAAAGGTCCCTCCATGTTTGACTATTTGTATTCCAAGTTCCCACCAGCTAGCCCCCAATCTTCTTATCCATGTCTTTTAGGCCCCTTGGACAATTTACAATTTTGTCCTTAAGTTTTGTAACTTTCTCCGGTTCTAAGCTCATGTTTCGTATTTAACTTACGAAACATCTAAATTAGGCTTACAAATACCCTTAAACATGTCAAAACGACTAGGGTATATTTCGGGTGTTACAATTTAGAACAAATGGGAATTTCGCGCTTCGATATTAATCGGATGTCTGGGTGACACAAGGAGCGGTGCCACATAACATGACCATAGCCTACATGGAAACTCAGGAGGGGTGCACATGGCATGAGGAGCTATGTGGTGTGGCACTAAGCATTTACCATATGTCCATGTGACACATGGCACATGAATAGTAAAAAGGAAAATATTCATGGCTCACATTTAGACATGTGTAATGTGGAGAGATAACTCAAACAAAAGGGAAAGTCTAAGGGGTGGCCCTTGGAGGCCATGTATCATAACCTTAGAGGAAGGAAATCCAAGTCTTTGGATAAGATAAAGAAAGAAAGCAAATGAGGAAGGGACATGTGGTGAAGGGAGAAAGTGGAAGAAATTTCCACTTTAATCATGTTGGAACAATTCAAAGTGGAGAGAAGGAAAACAGAAAGAAAAAGAAAAGAAAAATAAGAGAAAGAAGAAGAAAAGATAATGAGAAGCTCCACCTTCTCTCTAAGATTTGCGGATATTGGGCCGTCGACTTTAATCGGAGTAAGAGACAAAGTTCATCTACCCGACAAGAGCTTCGCATAGGTACAAGAATCCCCAGGGTTTTCTAAACTCCAAGAGGTAAGGGTTTTTCTCCTACTATATTCTCGGGCTCCTAAGAGTCATTTAATCATGGAGTTCTTTCGGGGCCATGGGAGGTGACGCCCCAAATTTTTTTTTGGGATCTGCTGATACTGTCACTAATATTCTATGTCTTGGGTCGCCTCGCACTAAGTCTGCACCGACTCCAGCACTAACTACCCACGGACACCGGAAGTTACTCGACACTCCACTCTATACGTCCCTTCACTAGGACCCATTCATTCATATTTAAATCTAAAATATGAAAAGAAAAATGAATAATTACACCATAGGGTCCAATCATGACCCTCTTACCATAATTACATACCATATTATTTATATTAATACCCAAAAGAATTTTATAAAAATCTCTTTATAAATAGCTTTTTACAAAATGTTACCTAAGGCCATGCTCCAGCCCCTTCGCAATCATGGCCTCGTAGGAGCCCCGTCTCCTTGTACACTCCCTGTACCTGAAAGGGGGTCCCACGACGAGTTGAACAATGCCCAGTAGAAAATTCTCCTACAAGGGCTACTCCCCACCTAAAATACACATGCAATGGCGTACATAAAACATCAAATCATATTCCATATAAATAATGCAATCCTATATGGAATATAATGTGTCATGCATGAGATGAGACACCTCATGGCCACAACCCGAGTCCCGACCGACTCCCTCGCACTTGTAACACCTAGTGTGAAAACCAGTCATTGGTGTTTCACCCAATGACTTAAACTATTGGACAACCCTCCAATATTCACTTAAATTTTTTAACAAACCTATGTCGCTCATGGCCACTGCCTTTCGTGGTCACACCGTAGACTCGCCGTGGCGCCTCTCGACTTTTTACGGCTTTCATCGGTGATCATGTCTAGCCGTATGCTTTGGGTCTTCACCTTGGTGGAGGAATCTACCCCATCTTGCTACGCCCAAACATTAATGCGTGATTTATATTTATTATTGTTTTATACAACTCGTGAGTTCCCGATTTCGACGCGTCCCAATTCCGATTCACCACATCTACCAAGAATGGCGAATAACAATATCATGCACACACACCCGACTCGATGCGATGTGACCGTGCATATGAAATGCAATTATGTCATTTCATGCTATGTCATGCTACATGCAACATTTATAAATTTCGGATAATTATATTTCCTATATATAATTTCCATTCATAACAATTTCCATGTTAATACATCACACAAGCACATATTAACATGATTTTTACATACATCATATTATTTATTTTTCCAACAATAACACACAAAATGGCCCAAATTTCGAACCCATATAAAATAGGGCACCTCTTGGTCCCTTCACGACCATGAACCATTTTTGGTTCCATTCGTCACCGAATCACTATGATACTAAAACTCATAACAAAACCCGAAGGCATCAATCCCAAGATCAAAACCAAACCTCAACATAGTTCGGGACTGCTCGGAACCAGTCCCAAAAATTTTCCAATATTTCGTCCCAAAATCATTAATCCAAATCATTAATGTACCTTGATTCGTACTACCAGAGTGATTCGAATCAATGCACTTGTTTCCTGTTCTCCTATTGCCGTAGTCAAGCTACTCTAAAGATAGCGGTCTAGGGTCTAACACGGGATGGGGTTTTCATCCACAAAATGATTCGGGGAGTCATGATTCAAATGCAGTGAGGCTTTCATTTGGATTTTTGGATTTTGGGTAAAAACAGAGGGAGAGTTTGCTGCTCCACCGGTAACTCGAAACAATTTAAATTAAAGTGTGAAATGGTGACCTTGAAGGCCTCGGTCACTAGCTTGGATAAAATGCTAGGTTAAGGTGTCCTCAATAGCCGCATTGGGTATAAATGACATAGTCATAACCAAAACCGATCTTGCTTAGCTTTAAAACTAACCCTTAAAACACTCCTATTTGAGTTAAACAAATAATGAAAGCATTTAATGTTCCAATAGTTTTTGAAAACAAGGGCATTTAACCTCATTTCACTGTAAATGACATCTAAAGAATGTCGTTGCATCTACCATTAAGAATGCATCAACCCAAAGATGACAAGTATTGACCAAAAGAAACACATTAAATGGCATTAAACCCTAGTTTGGGAAGTTTGAACAATAAATGCAAAGACTGCTCCATTTAAAACATGAGGACACCGCCAAACCACCACAACCAAGCTAGCAACCTCCTTTCAAGGCTTTCGAGGTTTAGCTGCACCCCTTGAGTTGCCATCCTCAAAGGGGGTGTTTGGCAGCCAAGAAAATGAGAGAAAGAAGAGAGAAGAGAGAAAACTCAGAACTCCAAAACAAAGCTGCGGGCTGAAAGCTTGATCAAAAAGTTAGGGTTACAAAAGCTATAAGGTGGCTTATATAGCCATCCAAAATGTGTGAAATACCAAAAATACCTAAAACATATGATTACAATAGGGACAAAATGGGAATTATACAAAACGAGGTCGTTTGGAACCAAAACACAGGGGGAGAGATTTCGCTATGTGCAAGAATTTCGCTTATGATAGCGAAATTTCGCTATCGCGCAAAATACAAGGCATATGAATTAAATTCGCTATGCACAGAATTCGCTTATGATAGCGAATTTCGCTTATGATAGCGAAATTTCGCTTGTATAGCAAAACCGTGCATAGCTTAAATTTTCAAGCAGTGGATTAAATTTTCGCTTATGGTTACAAATTTTCGCAATCCTTACGAATTTTTTGGGTAATGCATAGCTTAAAACTCAGAATCCCCTCATTGCCTCTGCATCTTCCATTTCATCGGGCTCCACTTGACATTTCTTCATTTCGCTTGATGAAATCACCTAGAATCTCAAATATCCAGCACCAATACGACACCCAATCCTGAAATTATGATCCGAGGCTCCCGCAAAACCCGCAAAATTACCAAAAACAAACTTGAAACGAAATCGGTACCATGACCTACACATGTCAATCGGGCTTAATTCACATGATTAGTACGTAAAGCACTCCAAACCCCATCTTTAATAGGACCTCAAAATAGCACCTCAAGTACTAACTCAAGCCTATCATGGCCCCGAAGACAACCTATGCTATTTCATGGCTTTTAGGCTAAAAATATTCAAAGTAGGAAAATTCCCTACCTCTTGGAGTTTGACGAAACTCCAAGATTTTGGTACCTACGGATAGCTCGCAATGCGTGGATCGACTTTTCTTCTCGGATCGTCGAGCTCCGACCATCGAAACGCCAGGAAAACCTCTCTTTTCTTTCCTTCCCCTTTTCTTTCTCTCTCTCACCATTTTTTCTTTCCTCTCATTTCCTCTATGTTTTCCTCTCCTCTCCCCTATCCACCGAAGTCCCTTATCTATTTGTTTGCTCCCTTCTCATTTTCTCACTTTTCTTTTGTGACGGCCCAAAACCGGGGTGTCTCATTGACAACCCGTCAACCTGCGGAATACTTGTGAATATCGGGTAACCCGACACCACTCACGAAAATCAGGCAAAGTCTCCTTTGTATGGGGAGCTCTACCCAAATACACCCTGTCACAACACAGTTTACAATGACCACACCAAGTCCACATGCGAGTAAAATAATTAGCCACATGGGCCCCTGCATCAATACTCGCAAAATACATCAACTATATTACCATAGTTCAAGAGTTAATAAATCACTCTTAATTCAACATATATTAAAATGTAAAAATTTCTAATACATGTTATACAAAAGTCTCTACCAAAGCCACAACCCGGCTTTCTTCTAAACGCGGCCTCTAGTGAGCGTCGTCCTCTTTACACCCCCGTACCAAATAAGGATCCTCGACAAGGTGAGCAGCTTCCAATAGTGAAAATTCCCTACATGGGTTACCTCCCACCTAAGTGCACATGTCGCGGCAAAAATCACACTCAAGCAAATACATGATCCTACTTTGAATGTCTACATGCCTAAATTTACAAGGTCTCGAGTCCTCACCGACTCCCTCACACATGCCTAAGCCAAATGCGAGTAAAATCACAGTTTTCAAAACAAAAGCTTTTTGTTCTCAAAAACTTACTACCAAGTTTTGGTAAAATATTGGACTACCCTCCGAGGCGAATTGCTGGATAACGCTCCGAAACAATCATGGTCCTCATCCGAAGTGATCCGTTGGACGACTCTCCTGTGCAATTCTTCGTGAAATCTTCCACAAATTTCTTCATGCATATTTTCCTTTTCTTTCATTTTCGTGTCATGCACTCACTCCTAATATCTCTAGTGGTGCCCTAAAGGCATATGGAATGCATTATGCCAATCCCAAAATATTCATGCCAATATATAAAAATATATATATTAAATATAATTAATCCAATACAATTCATGTTATTAAATTCACATCAATAACATCAAAATTAGCTCACATGTGCTAATTAACAAACACAAGCAATTCATTTTGAATCACTCAACATCATAAAAATTCACACCAAAATCATGTAACTATTCACATGAACAAAGGGAAACCCCGATCGCACTGCTCACTACCATAATACGTGGGATTTTTCTCCCACTCCTGCCTAAATGTTTTGAGACTAAAACACTCCGCTTAATCCAAGCCTCGTAACATCCCCAACCATTTACATGGCTCTTAGCCAAAGAATAACACAAGTAGGAAAAGATCCCTACCTCTTGAGTCGCCGAAACCCACCAACCTGTCCACACGTGAGTCTCGCCGCATAGGATCAACTGCTTTTGCCCATTGAGAACCGACGGTCCGAATGATCAAAATTCTAGAGAGAAGGAGCTCTCTCTCTCTAAAAAATGAAAAACCAGCCTACTGCCAATTCCCCCCTCTTCTGCCGATTTTTGTCTCAAAAATGAAGAAGAAAACTATTTGCTATTTTGTCTTATTCACTTAACATTTCCAACAATTCCCAATGTGTCCCTTTATTGATTTTACACTTGACATAATCCACCTATCCATTTCATCCTCTCACTAATCATGCAACATGTGTCACATGAGTACATGTAGTAGGTAACTTTTGTCACATCTTATGTCTTTCACGAGTCATTTTAAGGCACCTGACATCCGGTGCCTCGAAAAACATGAAATTCCAACTGTCTCGGAATTCGACGAAATTCAACGTGGTAGCTAGATTTCGCGAGACAATTCTAAAGGTGAAATCCGTTCCGTCATCAGAGATCTAGAAAAATTTCGATTTGACCGAAAAATTGTCGCTTTACTCATTCTCGTAGTAAATTCAATTTTCCTGTGTTTTTCTATTCTCCTCCTTAAAAGGAATTTCATCCCTTTAATTGCATTTTAATAATAAAGAATCACATGCATATGCAACGTCCACTATACCATGCATGTAAACTAGTCATTTAAGTATTAAACGACTAAACCACGTACCTTCATCCCTAAACAAGGAGGGATAGGTGGCCCGCATCATGTCCCGCTCCCACGTCTCACTCCCTCCACCTACCTGTCGCCATAGCACCTTCACTTAGCCTCACGGTCTTGCGTCAGAAAACCCGATCCCTATCCATAACGCACACCTGGCCTCCCAGGTCTCATCCGTGTCAACCTCAATCTCTCCCCAATCCATTACATGAGCTGGATATGGAGTGTACCTCCAGCATGGAGACGTGAAATACCCTGGGCGGACACCGATATGCCGGCAAGAAAAGCCAATCGTACGCCATAATGCCTACCCTCCTCGAGTGCATCTCGAAGGCCCACAACCCTACGATAACTTCCTCGTCATTAACCCACCACTCCTATCTCAGCATCACCTTAAAGAAGATGTGATCACCAACCTCGAACTCTATATTTACCGTCGTACATTAGCATAGCTCTTCCCCGCTGCATCCGAAATAAAGTGAGAAGACGATGTCGCATCAAGCTCACCTTCGAGGTGTCTCTATTCCATCGTGACCAATGATGGAGCCTCTCCCACCCTGGCCCAACATACTCCAAGTGGATTGCGGGCTGGCCTCCCATATACGCCTCATATGGTGCCATCCGACACTACCGATAATCGCTGTTATAGGCGACTCACCATGGGCAATGCCAATTACCCTTATTATCCAGGACGCATGTTCGCAGCATGTCCTCCAACCCAGATGGTCCCTCTCCGACCGACCACATCCGCTCGTCTTATGGGTGGTGCCACCTATGGCTTCACCAGCCCATAGCCTTTGAAAATGTGCCACCTTCTCGTGAACCACCCACTATCACCTATATCGCATCATATCCTTGTAGTGTCCGTGGCAAGTGCATCAAAAAATCCATCGTGACGGCTCCATCACTTCCACTCGTACCACCTCCAATGGTCATGTACTCGCTAGCTTCCTCGGGTGCCTCACTTTAACCTGTTGACACGTGAGATATCGTCGAACAAAGTCCCCCACGTGTCTCTTCATTCCGCTCCAAAGAGTACCGGCGACGGCGATCCCCCGTACATCTTCGCGCCACTTGGATGCGATGACGAATCGAGAGCAAAGAAACTCCCTCGGTAATCCCTCTCAAACTCCACAATCGGGAACCACTACCTGTCCTCTATACTAAAGACTACCATCTACGTGGATGGTCCAGCCTCACACTGTGACTGACAGGCCCGGTCCCCGACGGATACCCATCTCCCGCATCCCGCCTCCGACAATCACTCTACTCAATAGAGACTCAGTGAGCACAAACTCATTAAGGTACCCTATGCCTCGCCACAAGGAGCATCATATCCCAAACTCCGTCCCACAACCTAGAGCATCCGCCACTCTCGGAAGCTATTAGACAATGCCCTATGACTTCGATCAGCAAGACATCGCTCACTCACATTCGGGCTCGCAATGATGGTAATGCAAAGTGAAGTCATAATCCCATAGGAACTCCATCCATCAAATATGCCACATATCAGGTCCCTTCAAGGTGGAAATATACTCTCCCACTTTATGGTCCGAGTACACTCTAAAACCGTTTCCTATATAAATGCGGAAGGCCAAATCTTCAAGGCGAAGACTACTACCGCCAACTCCATGTCTTGTGTGGGGTAATTCTGCTCATGATTCTTCAACTGATGGGAACCATAAGCTACTACCCTCCCGAACTGCATTAAAACACATCCAAGTCTGGCCCTCGAGGCATCACAATATTAATCGCGGTACCCTCGTCCCTCGACCGGGGACTGATTTCAAGATAGGTGTCGGCGTAAGCCTCCTCTTCAACTTGAAATGCCTCCCCGCATCGGCCATCCCACCCAAACTCACCTCCGGTCAATCTCACATAAAGCACTGATCTGAGAAACTTCAATGAATCTCCTGTAGTACCCATCTAATCCTAAGAAACTGCGCATCTCGAAGACTGACTTCGGGCTCTCCTAACTCATCACGCCCGACCTCCCAGTCCACCGACACGCCTAATGCTAACACCACGTGTCCCAAAAATTTCACCTCGTAGTTTCAAAACTCGCACTTATTTGGTCTCGCGTACGATGATCTCTCAAAGAATCGTAAAACGATCCCCAAAGGATACCATGGTTCCCACTCGACTTAAGAGAGTGTATCAAAATGTCATCCACTAAGATTCGCCGATAAACTGATCTAGATAGGGTTAGAATACCCTATGCATGAGGTCCATGAATGCCGCCGGCATTACTGTCAATCCAAAGGGCATCACCGTGAACCCAAAGTGCCCAACTCACCTGCAACGCCGGCCTGTGTGGATATTCCGTTTCCTAACCTCAGCTTGATGGTACAGCAAGCGAAGGTCTATCTTCGAGTAGACTCGCGGGCCCTCTCAACCCGAATAAACAAATCTTCAATCCTCTAATGGGTACCGACTCGACCAACCCCGTTCAACCCGGCTCATAATCACGCACGCTGAAGGGTCTTGTCTTTTTTCTTCGCAAATAGAACCGGAGGGCCCCATGGTGAAGTGCGCCCGGTTTAAGGAACCCCTCACCTAGTAGCTCCTTGTGAGGTCGAACCCCGAGTTCCCAACTCAACCGTGCCATCCCATGTGGAGTCATAGAGACGGGCTAAGTACCGTGGTGTAACTCCGATATTGAAGTCTACAACCTCTCGCGTGAGGCATTCCCTGTAGCTCATCCGAAACATCCTCATACCCGCAAACTACTTCCGAGGGAGATCTAAGTCCTGGGCCTCACTTCGTCCCTCCGTAAGGCTCATAGCCAACCCGCCAACTGTCCATGACACCTGGACTCGTACATTGTCTAGGGCAAAATATCATGCTTGTCCCCCTGAAATACAACACGAGTACCGTCCTGCGTGTAGGTGGTAACCCTCCTACGCTCACAATCGATAACAACTCGTAGTTTGCCGCCCAATCCATCCCCAGATGACGCTCAAACTCGACATGTCCAATGACCTCGTGTCCACTCGTGGAGTAGAACCCCCTCTCGGATCTCTAACTCGCAACCTCGACATATCATCCCTATCCTCGCCCTAATCCCTAGGGGAGAACTCACATACAAGGGCTCCTCCAAGGCCTCAACCTCTAAGCCCAACTCTATCACCGTCATAGTCCCTTGCTTCAGCTCTAGGAAATCCTGAGCCTTCATATGACGAGTAGTATCCGGAAAAATACTTGCCCATGAAAAGATCATTGAACTCCGCCTAGTTACTCATTTCAGATCTCTGTGAGGTTCTTCCCAGCCCACCATACTTGGGGGCCACCCTCTAGCCGGAACGCAACTAGTCTATCTCAATGTGTCGTGAGGCACCTATAGCCTCCAACACTTTCTCAACTCAAGAACCAATGCTCGCCACTACTCCGATCTCCCTCCCCTCAGGTGGAATGCTCTGAGGATGATGTGCCTGAACCCTGTGAGGTTACTGGCCTCTGCCACCCGTCGCACTAGCTTGTGCACAGCGAAGCAGCCGTAATCCCTACAAACCTCAACAAAGCCCGCCTGGTCAAACACCGTGGTGCTTGGCTAAGACCTCATGGACGCCCTCTACGCCCCTGCCCCGCCCTCGACTAGCTAACTACACATGTCAAATGGTGTTGGGGCCTTAATTTAGTATCCTAAGGCGTAAACACAAATTTCGAGACACTATTCACATACTTAAACATTTCATACACTACGCCCATGCATTCATAGGTAATGCAAGACAATAAGTTCATCTATTAAATCATATTTAACAAAAAAAAAAATTTATTTTATTTCATTTTATTTTATTCTTTTTAAAAAAATTTTTTTTTTTTTTGAAAACCTCGTGAACAGTGCTCATGAACAGTGTCCCAAACAGCTGACTCGTAATGCACTAAGTCAAAATCGATTGTGCACCAAGTGCACACTCGCCTAGGCCAGCATAGCCGCGTGACACCGCACTCCAGCCGGCCGTGGTCGTGGCCTATGCCCTATTGTATCGTGGCTTGTGGTCTACCAGGTCGCGATCAGACGTAGACACAAAGCCATGTCGCACTCTCTTTGTCGCCGTCACACGATACAAACTTTGTATCGCAGAACACAGCCCTACCGCGCCGCGGTCGCGCTACTCGCCGCGGCGCGCGGTCGAAACGCCCCACGCCGTGGCCGTAGGTGTCAGGGTTCGTATCGCGTACCGTGTCCCGCGCTGTGTCGAGACAAAAGGCTGCCCCTTTAGCCACGATACAATTTTTACCGTGACTCCCGCTAGCTCAGTTGCTCACAGGCGCGCGGCCGCCGCACGCCAGGCGCGGGGTCGCCGTGCCGTGGTCATCCGGCCGTCAGACACGTTCCCAACCGGCCATATCAGGTCCCCGGCCGGCCGTGTCGTGGCCCCGCAGCCTACGCCCTGCCAGCCTCCTTGCCTCTATGTCACAATACATACCCGATGTATCAGGACCCAATGCATCCAAAATGGGCAATAGCCCAACAGTCTTCCTACACCTTTTTTTTTTCATTCCTACTACTGGAAAAACCACCAAATTATTTTTTTTTCCATTTTCCAGTAGAACCAAATAAATTTATTTTATTTACTTTTTTTTTTCCAGTTTTACACACTATAAAACCTCAGAAAAAATTCCTCAACACATTTTTTTTTCGTTTAATTCTAGACTATTTGCCCAAAATTTCTCAACCTTTTTGTTCTCACACTAAACCTAGTGTTCCACTTTTTTTTTTTCCTATGTGCTATTCACCAAGCACACATTTCATACACAACACATCATGTTATGCACACCATTCACACATCAATCACAACAATCACACAATCACATAAAACAATGCATGCAGTGTTCTAATCTTGTCCCGTGACTGCCTAAATGACTCTGGCCTTAGCCCAAGTCCCCCAAGCCCTAGGTATTCGTATACCTATGCTCTTATACCAAGCTGTGACGCCCCAAAACCGGGGTGTCTCATTGACAACCCATCAACCTGTGGAATACTCGTGGATGTCAGGTAACCCGATACCACTCACGAAAATCGGGGCAGAGTCTCCTTTGTACGGGGAGCTCTACCCAAATACAACCTATACCAAAACAGTTTATAATGACCACACCGGGTCCACATGCGAGCAAAATAATCGCCACTGGGCCCTCGTGATCGACACTCACAAAATACATCAACTATATTACCATAGTTCAAGAGTTAATAAATCAATTTTAATTCAACATACATAATAAATGTACAATTTCTAATACATGTTATACAAAATCTCTACCAAAGCCACAACCCAGCTTTCTAAACGCGGCCTCTAGTGAGCCATCCTCTCAGACACTCCCTATACCCGAAATAGTGATCCTCATCGTGGTGACAAAGCCCAAAGAGTGGTACCCCCATACATGGGCTACTCCCACCTATGCAATATGTCATGGCAAAACAATCACCCAAAGCAAATACATGATCTTACTCTTAATGTCTACATGCCCAAATCTGTCTCGAATCCTCGCGACTCTCACACATGCCTAAGCCAAAATGCGAAATCACAGCTTTCAAAACAAAAGTTTTTGTTCTCGAAAAACTTACTACCGAAGTTTCATGAAAATATTGGACTACCCTCTGAGACAAATTGCTGGATAACGCTCCGAAACAGTCATGGTCCTCATCCAAAGTGATATGTTGGACGACTCTCCAAGGCAATTCTTTGGAAAATCTTCCGTCGAAATTCCTTTCACAAACATTTTTTTTTTCTTTTTCTTTCATTTTTGTGTCATGCACTCACTCCTAATATTCTAGGGTGTCCCAATGCATATAGAATGCATTATGTCAATCCCAAAATATTAATGCTAATATATAAAACATGTATATATTAACATAAGTAATCCACATAATTCATGTATTAAATTCACATCAATAACACCAAAATTAGCTCACATGGGCTAATTAACAAACACAAGCAATTCATTTTGAATCACTCAACATCATAAAATTTCCACCAAAATCACGTATTCATCACGTGAATGTGCGCGGGAAACCTCGGGCTTGCACCGTTCATGGCCACAAACCTAGAGAGAAGGAGCTCTCTCTCTCTCTAAAAAATGAAAAACCAGCCAACTCGGCACTCTTCCGTCGATTTTTGTCTCAAATGAAGAAGAAAGCTATTTAAGCATTTTGTCTTATCTACTCAATATTTCCAATAATTCCTCAATGTGTCATTTTCTTGATTTTCCGACACTTGGTCCAACTTCACACCATTTCATCCTCTCACTAATCATGCAACATGTGTCATATGAGTACATGTAGTAGGTGACTTTTGTCACATCACATGTCTTTCACTAGTCATTTTACGGCACCTGACACTCGTTGTCTCGAAAAACGTGAAATTTCGACTGTATTGGAATTGGATGAAAGTCGATGTGGTAGCTAGATTTCGCGAGAAAATTCCAACGGTGAAATCCGTTTTGTCATCCAAGATCTAGAAAAATTTCGGGTTTTGACCAAAATTACCGTTTTACCTTTTTTCAGAAAATTCGAATTTTCCCGGGTTTTACATCTTTTCTCTTTCTTTTTCTCTTCTCTTTCTTTTTCTCTTCTCTCTTTTTCTATTTCTCCTTTTGATTTTCCTCAACCAAATTTATCAAAGTGAGGGAAACTTTCCCCAACTTTCCTCTTAGCCACTTGTCATCTCCATGTATTTTCTTGATTTTTCTTGATTTTTTTTCTTTCTTCTTTATTACATCATTCAACACCTGGCTCAATGTGAGCCATTTATTCCAAGTGCACCACATGGCTCATGCCATGTATCACCTGACACCTGATGCCTCGAAAAACATGAATTTTCGACTGTCTCGGAATCCAACAAAATTTGATTGGGTAACTAGATTTCGCGAGACAAATTCAACAGTGAAGTCTGTTTCTTCATCCGAGATCTAGAAATGTTTTTGTTTTTAACTGAAATTACTGCTGAGTCTCATGGAGAAAATTATATTTTCCTGTAAGTTTTACATTCTTCCCTCACACTAGTCCCCGAAATTCACATCCACTAGCACACACAAACACATGCATGTGTAGTAATCACTCTAATGCCATATATTATACCATGCACCTTCGTCCTCAAATAGGAAAGGATAGGTGGCCCGCATCGTGTCCTCGCATTCCCACGTTGCCTCCTCCACTCCTCGGTGTTGCCACAACACTTTAACTAGCTGCATGGTCTTGCATTGCAATACCTGATCTCGACTATCCAAGATACACCGCCCCTCCGGCGGTCCCATCGCATCAACAAGAATCTTCCCCAATCCACTACATGAGGCCGGATCTGAGTATATTTTCTGAGCATGGAGACGTGAACACCTCATGGACACTGATAAACCTCTATAGCTAGCCAACCGATAAGCACTATACCCACCTTCTCGAGTATCTCAGTGGCCCAATACAATTTCCTACGCTAGCTTCCCCTCGCGATCGAATCTGATCACTCATCTCCTAGGCATCACCTTCAAGAAGATGTGATCACCCACCTCGAACTCTAGAGGTCGACGTTGTTTGTCGGCGTAGCTCTTCTGTCTGGTCTGCGCCGTAAGAAGTCGCTTGTTATGTGTTATTACTGAAAAAATTAATAACGTGCTGGTTGTGTGGAAAATCATGTTGATATATGCTTATTTGATGTATTAACATGGATTACATGATGGATGTAAATTATATGTAGAAAATATAATTATCCATGATTCATTAATGTTGCATGTAGTACTTAACATGCATGTAACATGAATTGGCATGAAATGGCATTCCTCATTTCATATGCACGGGGACATCGCGTGAAACGGGTGTGAGTGCATAACATGGTTTTTGAACAAATTTTATCGAAGGGTTGTCCAACAAATTTTATCGGAGTATGTCCACTAAATTATATCGAAGGGTTTTCCAACAAATTTTATCGGAGTATATCCACTAAATTATATCAGAGGGTTGACCAATAAATTATATCGGAGATTGTCCAATGAGTATTCAAAGACAAAAATATTTTGTTTTGAAAACATTTTTTCATACATGGAAAATGCATGTGTGAGGGAGTCGATGAGGACTCGAGGCATCGGGCAGGGCATGTAGACATTCGAGTAGGAATGTGCATATTTTTACTTGAATGTGTGTGTGTTTGACATTGCATGTGCACTTAGGTGGGGAGTAGCCCTTGTAGGAGAATTCCTCTACTAGGCATTGCTCACCCCGTCATGGGAAAATATTTTTAGGTACTGAAGGTACACCAGGATCCTAGATCTTAGTTATGAAAAAGGCTAGATTATGGATTATTCATGTATTTTGTAATATTCTGGATAGAATATCCAGTTTTATGTATGTAAATGAGAAGTTTGTAATAAAAACTTATTTTTGGACTTGTTCAATGTATTGTTGATAGTTTCCTAGATTTTATACTGCCCGCATTGGAATGTATAAACTATATGGAATTCAATGACTGGGTGAGAGCTGGAGGTAAAAAGGCTTGTGAGAGGATAACGTATGTCGCGTTCTTAGCGGAACAGTTAATTATCGACGAGTTTCTCCCGGTACCTTGTCGCGACATAGTTCCTGTGGCCGCAGCGCGTTCGTGACAACAGGGGTTTTCTCTCAGTCGCGGATCGAAGCGTTTCTACGTCCTGCTTTTTCTATCGCGACAGTCATCCTACTTCGTATGTCATTTGTTTTATTTTTCGCCGTGACGACAAACGCAATAGGTTTGTCGACCGACTACACTAAAATAGATCGTGGTCGGGACAGAGCTCGGGTTAGGTCAAGAGATTTCAGGTCGCGATAGAAAATTGTTGTGTCACAACAAGATTTCACGGGGGTCAGGTTTCATTTAGCATTTGTCGTGACGAGTTCCGCTAAGACTCAGAGGGTCTCTTTGTCACGATTAACATTTTTATGTCACGACAGAGTTAGCAATGGTGGAGAGATTTTATGTCTTGAACATAATATCTTTATGCCGCAGACAGAGTGCTGCCAAGGTTAAAGATTTTCTTATCGCATCAGTATTTTTGTGTCTCAACAAAGTTGGCCAAGGCTAGGAAGCAGGTCGCGATACAGCAATTTATGTCGCAGAGTCGCAAGGCAAGGAGGAAGTAGGTCGTAATAGAGCACCGAGCGTCGGATAGAGTCAGGGGCCGTGGTAGGGAGAAATTTCGCTGCGGATAGAGGATTTTAGGATGCCAGCCAAGCCGGGCCAAGACAGAAGCCCCGCTCAGCACACTGATAGAGCCTGGCAGCGCGTATAGCTCACGTGGTAAGATGAGAGAAGCTTTGTCGCTTCACGATGTAGCCTAAGCGCCAAGACGATGCATATGTGCACGCCGACCGGGATGCGCATGATAAAGGCATTCTCACGCTGACGTACCAGCCGTGGCCAAAAAAAAAAGACCACTTGGATTCGGGGCGCCATGCAAATAGTAAAAGTTAATATAGGAATTTTTTCCAAGATAATCTTCTATATAAGTTTTAGTAGAAAAATAAACAATCCTTATTTATCATCAAACATGTTTAGAAAATACATTTTTTCAATCAAATTAAATTTAAATATACCGTATTCATAATAGTGTAAGTTTTAGATCAAGTAAATTTTCTAATTTAATGGAAACGCCAATTATAAAATTTTAGCACCAAATATAAAATGTTAGATGTGTATAAATTTTAATTGTTTATTATTGATTGGGTTTAAAAAATAGGCGCGCAGGCCCACTTCCCAAGCCTAAGAAGCAGGATTAAAAGAAGATTTATAAGGTAGCCCAAAGAAAACGCCGGCCTCGCCATGTGCCCAAATCGGAGCCCAATCATCTCACCCCTGTGGTTTATAAGAATGACAGCCTAAAGAGCTCATATCCTGTAAATCAAATCAAATCCTACCACGGCGGTTAGATCCAGAGCCGCCAGATCAACCCAATGAGTTCCGGCACTGGCCCCGTACCCGGGCTCCGATTGAATGAAAACACCGCCTTGGCAATCGGCGCCCTCGGTGGGAACTGACGCCTTTACAAATAAGATGATCTCAAGAACCATTACGGTATCAACCTCAACACGCAGGAGCCACAATCCCCAAGGATGCAAGACCAAATTTAGGGCAACAGATAGCCAACCTCCTGCAGAGGTGCTAGAAACTATACACGATAACACAAATGAGATGGAGGCACTGTCTCACAACAGCCGCTGGAGCAAGGGAATGAGCAACTCACTGTGCAGATGCAAACGCTCGCGGAAGCACGACAAGCCCAGGAAGCGCCTATAAATACCCCTAGAAGAGCAACCACACTCCAGCCCCCAAGAGGTGGGAAATAGAAGCAGAATCCAACCGAGCCAGGGGGCACGAGCCTTCACCGACCCCTCAGAGGAGCTCAACAAAGCACACTGGGAGGACCCAACGATGAACCCACCCCTCCCGCAAGGAAATCTGGGAGCGATCATGGGAGCAGAGGTTTTGCGGTATCCAACAAAAGCTCACCCACATGAAGGAAGTCGAAGGGCCGAGTCAGACTTCATGGACACCCCGGGTGCAAAGAACCTGAGTCCCCGTCATAGCCTGCTATATTTCCCACTTCCAAAGAAAGTTCAAGATGCCGCAAGAAATAGAAGCATTCACGAACGAAGGGATCCCGCCGACCATCTTACCTATAAGAACTGAGATGGAGTCGTAGTGGCTGGTCACATCCCGTACGGCGTAGCCTTCTTCACGCTAAAAGGCACCCGCGTTGGCTTACGCATTAGGCCTCATCATCGCCGGTCTCTTCATCTAGAGAACTCTCCACGATTCGCCTGGCCACACTTCACTGAGCTGTGAACATACAGAGCCGAAAGGTCACCCGCTGACCATAAAGCAAAACCCGCAAGAAAGCCTGAGGGGTCTTGCGTCCGTAGGTCAACGCCGAAGGTCATTAAAGGTAGATGTGCCATACGAGTAGCCTCATATCACTTCATTCATCGCCGTTAGAGTACAAACAAAAGACTTCATGCTTTCCATCTCTGAAGAATCCTCTGTGCAAGCATGGTCGCAGGTGCTCGCGAAAGGTGAGTACATTACACCCAAGTGAAGAAGCCCCTCACATCCAAGAGGGAGCTCTTCAACCCGCATGAGAAAAGTAGAGACTGACAAGCAACGGGAGCCGGCTCAGGAGACAAAGAGGACTGAGAGATCCCTAAGAAGCGGATGTAGAATGATCCCAAAAAAAGGCGAGGAAGCATCAGAGACCGCCTGGGACCACTTAACCCAAGCTTATGACAAGCAGTGATTCACCTCGTTGCCTCACCTCCCCGATAGCCGCAAAGATCACGTGCCTCGCACGAGGTGCAACATGAAAATTTTCTGAGATGGCCGTCTCAGATGAGGACGAACCCTACCGGGGTGAGATAACACCGGCATCGTGGAGTTCCATATATGACCACTGCACGAACTAACGATTGCAACAGCTCGTGAAGGAAATAGAATACTTGATTCGACAGATATTACCGCATAGCCTCCGGGTTGTTGTGACTGCAGCCACCACCACTCCTCGATGTACCCAACCCCAACTTAGCACCACCGTACTTTGGGAAATCCATGTGATCTCGTGGAGGATTTGGTGATGCTGAGTCCAAACAAGAAGGCTCATTTGTATTAAAGCATTAAGATAGGAGAGGTAATGCTGTAAGAAGGTCCAAAACCACTCGACCGACACCACCATAACATTCCTCGACCAACTGAGGAGGCAGTCAACACCCCACAACGATCCTTCGTGATAAGGGCAAACAGGGCTAACAAACAATCCACCAGTCCTGCTTCCCACAATGGGAGCTCGGCCTATACCATCTTTGCATCGCCACCGTATGGGCATCGAAGGAGAAGTCGGTCCACCAGCACCCACCCTGCGAGGATTCTCCCGAGAGAAAGTGCCACCTGGGGGTCAATACAACTAGTGCTCACTTCGAGACCCCGCATGCAACAAATGACAAAGAAGATTTCTCTACAAGATGCCCCCACTTATAACTGTTATTAGCCGATCCTCTCAACGCCATAAAGGCCATCCCTTCCGCTTATCACATGGTGATCAAGTTTCCTACCACAAACGGAGTAGGAATGGTTCGAGGAGGCCAGCCACGTGGGCTGTGGAGTGTTACTTCAGATCAATGAAGAAAAGCCGGCCAACAAAGATATACATGGACGAGCTCGATGCGTAGACGAGGTAAACACCCGACTTGGAGCCCTGAAGAGCCGGAGCCGCGCGCCGGACGATCACCCCGGAACACCTGTCACGCTGGCCCAAGCTAGCGTAAGACCCCAAACCCCAACTTACCTCCTCAAATGTATCATGATGTCTCGCGTGGAAGCAGGGGGAGGCCGGGAGTGATCAAATCCCGCGTTTAATCACCGCATTCCAACGTTAGTCCATCCTTCCAAACCAATCGCCAAAAAGAAGTTTCACCTCGTAAAGACAAAAGCGGGATTAATGAGGAGGTCGATAAGCTCCTCCAGCAAGCAACATCGCATGGAGTACCCGACGGCGGCCAACGTTGTACTCGTTAAAAAAGAGAACGGAAAATGGCGACTCTGCATCGATTTCACTGACGTCAATCAAGCATGCCCCAAACATAGTTTCTCTACTTTGACGACTTTCACAGTAGATGCCACAAATGCATGCAGTGAACTCCTAACTTCATGATGCTTTCTCCGCTACAAACTAGACGCACGGATCCCGACTTTACCAAGAAAAACCTCATTCATCAACACGGAAAGTGGACCACCCTATTAAGTAATGCCCTTTAAGCTAAAAAACACAAGAGCTAATGCTCGTAGGTCAGGAACAGGATGTTCTAGAAAACAAATAAAATCTATGGAGGTATATATAGATGACATGTCGGTAAAAATTAACTACTATCATGTTCCATATAAATTGGTCTGGGTCAAGCATTCCAGATTCAAAGAGTACAAATATAGTCAATCCAAATGCAATGCGCTTTTCGAAGTCCCACGGAAATTCTTTGGTTTATACCAACAACCGAGTAAATGTAAAAACCTGCATAAGATAAGAGCTGTAGCCCGACACGCCGCCGCCATCGTACCATAAAAGCAGTCCAACGCCCACTGGAAGAATAGGGGCTGCTACGGCCATTTTGTAAATCCAAGGCCAAAGATAAGTGTCAACCCTTCTTCCAGGTTTTGAAAAAAGCTTTCCAATGGAATGCACACTACAAAGAAGCATTCGCAGCCTTTAACTTATCTGAGCTCTCCCCCCATTCTAATAAGTCCCTCTGAGGGAGAGCTCCTTACTCTGTACCTGGCCGTTTCAGATTTCTCAACCAAATAGTCGTCTGATCGTGAGAGACAAGAATCGAGTGTTGACCTTACCACTATTGTAATGCAGTTTGAGGAGGATGAGAGAGGTATCCAAACAAGGAAAATTAATCCCGGCATTTGCAATCCACACCGAAAACCCGCCTTACTTCCAAGCTCATACCATTGAAATCCCAATAGAATACCCAATGAAGCAGGTCCTACACAAACTAGAGACCTCGGGAAGACTGATGAAGTGAGCCATAAAGCTAAGTGAGTTCAACATCAAATACAAACCAAAAACAGCAATAAAAGGGCGATGGTCGGCGACCTCGGGTCGTAATTCACCTCAATAGAGCCACCAAGTTACTCAATGACGCCCCACCCCATCCGGAGGCCTGGCCCATAGACTCGTGGGCCGCTAATGCTCAAGGGAAGTAGTGTCGGCTCCACTTTTGACTTCCAAAGGAATAGAGCATCGAATATGCCAAGATTTAGGTTCCGAGCCTCCAATAACGAGGCCGTATGCGTCACATAGTCAGCTTAACCTCGCCCCATTCAATGGAAGTGATCGTACCTAGAGGTATGCAAATGACTTCAGCCTAATAGTAAAGAAAATAGGAAGACCTCACGGCCAGAGGGGTGAAAAATGATACTATACCTTTTAAAAAGGTAATGAGAATTACTTAAGAAAGTTCCAGACGAGTTCGTGCCTCCACACATACCAAGAGCAAAGAGAGAATTGCGAAAGCAAATGCCTTGAAGAAATCGGGCAACAACCTCCCAAGAAGGCCTCAACAGACTGACACCTATCGATCACCTTCGTGAGTCTCTCCTCCGTGATCCCCAACAAACGGCAGTCTCCCCGTCGCGTCCAAGCCAAGATGGATGGACCCTATTTGGGACTACTTACTAAAGTGATCATACTGCCAAATGACCCAAAGGAGGCATCTAAGCTAGCTCAAGGTCCGCAGTTCACTATTCATCGAGGAGCCCTTATAAGCGAGGTTTTTCACACCCATCCCCTTATGCATTGGTAAAGGAAGATGTCGACTACGTGCTGAGGGAAGTACATGAAGGTGTAATGGAAATCAAGACGGAGCCCTAGCATCAAGGAAAGTCTTTGGTGTTAGTACTATTGGCCTACAAATGCACAAAGACACAAATGTAACTAGTTAGAAAATGCAAAGTCTGGCCAGAGCATGCTAAAAATCTCTCAATTCTCCCATCTCGGAGCCATCAAGCCGCCATAAGCCCTCGCCTTCATCACTGGCCGATGATATTAGGACTTCATTGGAAAGGGCCAATGCAAATTTATCTGTAGCAAGGATTATTTCACCAAATGGGCGTACAGCCCTCGCCACTTTGCTATCACAGAACAAAAGGTACGTGAATCATTCAGCGCGCTATAATATGCAGGTTTGTATCCTGAGTTCTCTGTTAGATACCGGGAAGCAATTCGACAATCCTAAGTTCAGTGGATTTCGTGGTCGAGCCGGATCGTGAACTACTCGCCCCCAAATTTCATCCACACCCAACTGACGCGTAAGTCACCACGAACCCTTGAAGGAGCAATGAAGACCAAGTTAGAAGGTCTAAAAGGAAATGGGTATAATACTCTGGCGTGTTGCGTATATTAACTACAAGCAGTCAAGACCAGAGATCTCATTCGCTCTAGCCTTTGCACCGAGGCTGTGAGTCTCGCCGAGATCGGATTAAAATCCAATGGGCGATTGAATCGCGCGCGGAACATAAATCTAAAGGCTCTTCTAAATTCCAAACTCCCAGACCTCCTAGATGAAAAGTGTGATCAGGTCCTGAAACGTACAGAAGACTACCAAAGGAAGACGGCAAGGTACTGCGACCAAAAGGTCAAACCCAAGAGTTATAAGCCTGGCGACCTAGTCTTAAAAAAGATTCTACCTACGAGGAAAGATCCTACACATGGAAAGCTAGAACCCAACTGGGAAGGCCCTTCTATCGTGTCTCGCATGGTCAGACCTGGTAACTACGAACTCCAGACGGAAGAAGGGAAAATTCTACCTCATTCTTGGAATGCTGAGCACCACAAGCATTTCTATCAATAGACCTCAGATTGTAATCTTTAATAAAGTATCATTAACTTTCTCGTGATAACAACAGGTGTTCGCTGATTACTTTGTTTAATATCCTTATGAATAAAAAAGCAAGGCATCTTGGTAAAAGAAAAACAGACAAATTTCGCCTGTGAAACGCCCGAAAATTACACACTCGTAGTACGAAAATTCATGCTCAAAAAATTGCTTCTTATTCCATTGAAGATACAATTGATTACACCGGCCAGCACATCCCTTATATCTCGAATGAACAGATAAAGCAGCTTCTTTAAAAAGTAAAAAAATCTTGTTAGAAAGAGAGAGGGAAAGAGAAGAAGAGAGAGTGAGAACCGGGAGGGAAAAGAGAAGGAAAAGGAGAAAAGAAGAAGAGAAAGAGAGAAGAGAAGAAAAAGAGGAAAAAATGGAGAGAGCAAAGATTTAAAGTTCTCTTTGAGTACACCGCCCCTCCTGATGCATCTCCGCACAGGCTCCGTCATCTGGACGAGCTAGGTCAAATATAACTCCCGGCCAAGGAGTGAACTAGGGAAAACAAAACTCCTACAAGTAGAAGACCTCTGGAACCAAACGCCAGCCCAAGATCTTCAGTAGGCCTCCAGAACATCTGCACCGGGCCCTGAAGCACTTCATGGTACGCAGATCCCAATTATGCCTAAAAAGGGAAGAAGATTCAAAGCATGAGCTTCGTCATAGATGAGTCGCTATTTGTAATTCGTTCCTATTCTCCCATAAAACTGTGAGACAAAAGATTTTCCCACCCAACAGCTAAGGAAGTCAACCCAATATGTAGCCACTCCGGGGTCATCAGTCTTTCGCCCAGAGCCCAAAGAGACCAACTTTCAAGAGCTCCTAACCCGGTCTCAGATAGCCACATATAGTCGTAGAGCCGCCCCAATTTTAGGCAATTAGCCCGTGAAGCCCCAATGGGGGCTTTAGAAGAGCTCAACTGGCCGACAAGGCCATATAGCCGTAGAGCCGCCGTACCAGCCAAATTAGCCTACTTAATCCTCGCAGCCCCGGGCCTTCAAGAGAGCTCAACTACTTTGTATTGCTGCCATATACCGCAGAGCTAGTGCCCCAGCCAGCAGATAGCCCATGGAGCCTCAAAGAGCCTCGTCAAGAGCTCAACTACTCAAACAAGGCCATATAGCCGCAGCGGCCTCTGCCAGAAGACGTTTAGCCTGCAGAGCCTCGTGAAATTTCGCTTCGGCCAGCTCAACCCGGCCGCATAAGCCACATGCCCGTGAGCCAATTCACCGTGAAGATTAGCCCCGCGAGCCTCGTGAGCTCAAGCCAAGAGCTCAACCGGCCGTACAAGGCCACATAGCCATAGAGCCAATTCAGCTTAGGCAAATTAGCCCACGGAGCCTCAGCAGCTCAGTTTTCAAGAGCTTAACTGCTCAAACAAGGCCATATATAGCCTAGAGCGCCCACCAGCAGACAGCTCCCACTTGAGCCCCAAGAAATGCTGGGCCAAGAGCTCAATCAAGCCGTATTGGGCGCCATATAGCCTCAGATCCAGCTCTCACCACCAGCAGATAGTCACTGAGCCTCGCGCTCGCTCAAGAGCCTAATCCATCAGGGGACACGGAGAGAGTCAAGAAGCCAATCTAAACTGTATATTAGCCCATGGAGCCTCAGCAGCTCAATTTTCGAAGAGCTCAACTACTCAGACAAGGCCATATAGCCGTAGAGCCAGTTCAACTCAGGCAGATTAGCCCGCGGAGCCTCAGCAGCTTAGTTTTCGAAGTGCTAAACTCCTCAGACAAGGCCATATAGCAGCAGAGCAAATTCAGCTCAGGCAGATTAGCCCACAGATCCTCAGCAACTCAATTTTCAAGGAGCTCAACTGCTCAGACAAGGCCAGAACAGAGCCGCTCAAATTAAGCAGATTAGCCCACGGCCTCAACAAATTAGCTTTCGGGAGTGAGCTCAACCGCTCATACAAGTTACATAAATGACCGATCCAGCCGCCTCAAGCAAAGCTACATAAGGGATGCAGTTATGGGAAAAAAGCGAGGAGATGGAAAATTGGGTATTCATTGAATTTCAAAGCCCAGAACGACATTACATATATCCGGGGTTCGGAGCCCAAGGTAAAAGAAACGAGTAAATTGCATAAGGAGGCTCGGGACACAGCGCGGATTAGGAGTTGTATAGCAAGAAGGGAGCAGCCTCAACCGGTGGCTGATTTGAGCTGGCCATAAAGGGACTCTTCCGCCCTCATCGCCGGGATATCAAAGTTAAGGTCCAAGCCCGTAGGCATTAGCAACCCTCCTAGAAAGCGTTTAATTTTGTAGCCCAATCAGTGCAGCCTCTGATTCCTCAAACTCCGCCATCGCTCCGTCCTCTTAACAACCGTAGTTTCGTCAAGGTCCCTCGCAACCCATGGCACTCATTGGTCAGGTGTTCAATAAAGCTCATACTCAAAGCTTCGCGACGGCCCTCGCTCTGTAACGTTGCTTTATTACGCCAGCCTCATCTCTAGCGCCGCACTCTCTTCCGCTAAATTCAAGCCCATACCCGGGATGATTGCAGCTCTTCCCTTTCTAACTAATCAAGCTCTACCAGGCAAACAAGTGTTCCGTCCTTTGCCACCAGCTAGATCATCCCGGGTAGCCAGCCCCATCCTCGACCTCCCTCCCTCCTGCTTCGCCCCTCAAAGAACCTTTAAGCCATCTCGAGCCTTTTCTCTTCTCTACTCCTACCACACACATCGAGGTATGCCTCGATCGAACTTGAGCTCACTCGCCCTCCAATATTTGCATCCAAGCTCGTTAGTCAGCCTTTGCTCGTAGGTAAGAGAAGCCACTCGCGTGTGGCCCTAATGGCTTGACAAGACCTCGCTCACCACTCACTAAACTCTTTAGATGGGTAGCCACCTGCCGATACCCAACATAAAGTCAACACACAACTCAAAACCAAGATACAAAGGTGCACACAAAAGACACTGAACTTACCTGAGGCAACCTCTTTGAGTGGGATAGGAGCCAAAGCCCTCATCAGTGACACCCAACCTCTGAGATCAATCCCGAGTGATGGATGAGGATCACACCAAATAGCGAAGCTCAGATTGGAGAGTGAATCCATCTCCATCAGCCGGGCGCTTCCTCCCTAAGCCTCCGCCATCAAGGAGGAGGCCTGCCTACTAAGAGGACTCTGGGGGAACCGAGATGGCATAACCCCAACGGAGGCTCAGCAGCCCTCCCCGAGGAATCTTTGGCCTTTACAGCAGAAGCAGAATAAAGTTGCGAACTTGGCGCTCTTAGAACCTCGACCGGAGGTGGCAATACTTTCCCCTACACTCGGACATAGGCAGAGGGTGATGAAGAAGATGTCCCCAACCTCAAAGCTTTACCCCAGCCTGGATGTGGCCCTTCAAGGGAGTCCAGTTGTTTCGCTTCACACTGACCTTCTTGATAAATACGCTCTGACCCGAGCTTGGCTCTCCCTTAGGCTTCTACAACAGAGCGCCCATCAGGAGAACTTCATAACTGATGGAGTGTGAAGGCCTCAAAGTAGCAAGCCTGAGTGACTTCGAACCTGAAGATCCTAGAATATCCAACCTGATAAGCTCAAAGTAAGCGCGCGGAAGACATTCGTCAACTTCCGCTTTACGACCCCGTCTTTCTGGCTACAGATCAGTGGCGACACCAAGAGCGCACAACCAATGCAGCTAGGGATACCCTATAATTTATGAAAACTAGACCAAACTAAAGCAAATCAAAGCTCACTGAGATTCTCTGAGTGGTCCAAAGCAAATAACGCCCAAAGCAGGTCTCCCTTGTCAATGGATCGCATTCTAACTCGTAGCCACTAACAAAAAAGTAGTGTTTCTTCCAAAATTCCAGGCAACCAGAAGATCCCAAGAGATCAATGGTTTTCAGAACGCTTAGATAAAATAGCAAAGTCCTCAACGCCTTCCTTCACACTAAAGAGGTCAAGGAATGTATTATACTAGGAACACCCAAGCACTTATCCCTAAAGACACCAATGCCCCCAATCGACACCCTGTAAATTAGGTGAAAGTTGAGAGGGGCAGACATTGAAATGTTGCAAGACCCTTTTTATAAAGGGATGCAGAGGAAAACAGAGGTCATTCTCAAAGGCCACCTCAAAGAAGCACACCATCTTGGGCACTTAAACAACGTAGGAGGTTAAAACGTCGGGAGACCAAACCTAGACACCAAACGGGGGCCTATCGTCTCGCGAAGACTTCCCCATATAAAGGCTCAACCTTACTAAGACCCACCGCTGTAGCTGCCTCGTGACGGGGCCACTCTGTGATGATTCCACCCCATTAGTATTTAATCTCGTCAATTTTACCCTTGTCTTTACCCAAGGGGAAAGGAGGTTCCCCCGGGGCATCTCAAAGAGCAACCACAGCTAAGCGATCGGACTCACCACCCGTCCGCCCGAATCCGTGATACCATGCAACTACCCCTATATGCAAAGAAGATGACCTAATCGCACCCATGGGAATACCCGGTCGGGCTGTACCTACCAAGCTGGACTAACGCCTCGTTATGCCACTCAAAAAGGCAAAGAAGGAGAAAGACGTACCGGTCCTACGAACAGAACGAAAGGGACGACCCCAAGAAGGATATTACAAAAACACCGGAAGAGATTCTGAACAAAGGGTCAGACGAGTTTTAAGAAAAAGAAGCTCTACTCGCTGTGAGAAGGAAAGCTCTTTCACATAGGGAACACAATGCAAACGGTCAGAGGATGTTCTCGAAAGAAACTGAAAGAACTAGAAGAAATAAGCGCGAAAGTCAAAAAATCATTAGTACCACAGGACATTTGACGGCGACAAAGCCCTAACCAAACCAGCCTCGAGCGAACACATGGAAGTCGCACCCGATTCAAGAAACGATACAGCCCTTGCCCACGCTCGTCGTAACTACCGGGGGCAACCGACGGCCGAAAATAGCGCCGCAGCCTCACTTCCTAAGCCCAAGAAGGCACTAAAAGAAGATTTATGCTGTGCCCAAAGAAAAACTCGCTCCTAGCAATGTGCCTAAAACGGGAGCCCAATTCATCTACCCCAAGGGCCGATAACACGGACAGCCTAAAGAGCTCATATCCTGTAAATCAAATCAAATCTCACCAATTAGGGAAGTAAGATAATTCCCAATAACTATGTAAATCAAATCAAATCTCACCAATAAGGGAAGTGGGATAATTTCCAATAACTACCTTCTAATTATCTCTTATTAATCTGACAGCGATAAGGAAAAAAAATCCCCCATCCAATAAGATAGAATCATTCTCACCATCCAATCGGGAAAAACATCTACTATAAATACCAGGTCACCCCATAGGCGAAAGGTATGCACAAAACTTCATTCCCTAAGCAGATGATCTTCTCTTCCACCAGAAAGAACTAACTTAGGCATCGGAGAGGCAATGGGCAAGCCCCCGCCGATCCTCTTTGTTGTTTGTTTTTGCAGAGGAGTCCAACGTCCAGAGCCAACAGATCAGCCCAGCGATTCCAGCCCGCTCCAGCCCAGTTCCGGTTGAAAAAGGCATCATCAATTATTATTATTATTATTAGAAAAAATATATAGAAGTTTTTATTGTTATTATGTTTAATAGAAGAAATATATAGAAGTTTTCTCTCATTCTCTCTCCCCGAGGGGAGATGGGCATTGAAGTCTAGATCTTTGAGAAACAATAAGGAAATGTACCTCCAGAAAAAATGTGAATCTACACAACATTTTTTTGGATTATTTTCATTTTTCCAGTTAGTTTCCTTTAGTTGGTTGTTTAGTTTTAGAAGTGATTATTCTTTTTCAAAGTGACTCTGATATTTGGTTAATAGTGATACTGGTTTTGACACAAGTCTGTGTTCAAGAATTGGTTCTAGAGTTTTGAGAATTATTTTTTATTTGACCATTATTTTCTATAAATCATTCATATATACTAAAAATAATGTGATATATACTTGGTTTATATTTTCAACGTCAAATTATGAATTGTTATATAATAGATAATAAAACATAATATATTTTAAATGATTACAAATTTTCTTGAGATTGTAATAAAGAAACCTTTTATTGGAATTTTTTTTTTTAAGAATGTGAACAACTTTAAGATATTTGAGATTTGTTTTTATTTGACCATTTTTCTTATATGAGAATTGGTTTCCATGATCAATTTCATTTACCCTTTTTTCTTTTTTTTGTTAAAAAAAAGACCACTGGGCGCCTATGTGTTTAATTAATTTGTTTCTTTTTACCCATATAATATTAGGCCTCAATAATTTTATTTTGTCTTTTTGGCACCTTTATTTTGGAAGTGAATATGATCATGTCACGGAATGTAAGTTTTATAAGCTACTCTCTTTAGTTAATAAATATAATAGTCATTTGTCGTTTTGCTTTTAATTTTTTTAATTTCATGTGTTCATTGTGCTTTTACTGCATATATTTATTTTATCCTCTAAGGCTATTTGTTCTTAAATTTATTATACTGAAAAAGATGAAAAATATGGAATAAGAAACTATCCTTGAATGCGGTACACCCTTGTCAGTTAAAAAAATTGTTAAGATTATTGTTGACAATAACATGTTTTGGGTTTATACTTATGATCTTCTCCTTCTGCAACATATAGAGCATCACTTATAAAAACTGAACTACATGGAGTAATTGATAGTCAAACAAAAGAGTTAGAGAATACGCACAAAGAATTAAACAATACTTATGTTGAGTTAAATAACACATGTGATGAAAATGTTGCTTTAGAACTTGGGAAGCAACAAGTGGATATGAATAATAATTTGAGAGATTTTTTTTCCCTATTAATGTTAATCATTTAGCTATTTAAATGATTTTTTATACTTTATTTTCTTCTATTAATAACTTTGATTTTAGTAATTTTGTATTTCTTTTTTTATTTCTTCAATTATGTAATAATGACTTCTTATTAGAATTATTTTATTAAATATATTTAATTGTATTAATTTTTTACATTTATATTTTATGAATTTTAAATTAAACCAAAAAAACAACATTTTACGATCACCAACTTTATTGCCTATGCATTTAACTTGCTACTAGTTGCTTTTATTGTCAACATGAATATACTTATGACTACTTATTCCTTGTCAAAGAAAAATAAGACCCGCGACCAATAAATTTTCATTGTTGAAACTTGTAAATAGTGGTCACTCATTTTTCCTTGTGAAAACATTTAAATTTGTGACTATGACTTTTTCTTTGTTAAAACATTTAAATGTTACTATTAAGTTTTCATCATATAAATAATTCATTTTAGACCATTTATTTTTTGTTGTGGAAATTACTGTGATGCCTCAATTCCCGGGGGTCCCGTTGACCACCGTCAACCTGCGAAAAACCTATGTATCTCATATCATGAGACCCATACATGAGTAAAAATGGCCACATTAGCCTATACATCACTACTCACCAAAAATCTATCCAACTATATTACAATAGTTTCAAGAGTTGTTACATCCCTCTTAATACAAACATATATTAAAATTAAGAATTCTAATATATGTTTTAAAAAATATATACAAAAGCCAATAATCCCATTTTCTTCTTAAAAAACGACCTTTAGTGAGCCGCCGCCTTCCGAACACTCCTGCACTGAAATAATTCTTCGACAAGGTGAGCAATGCCCAGTAGTGATAATCTCCTACATGGGTTACTCCCCACCTAAAATGCACATGCAATGGTTCAACACAAACATCCACATTCCACACAATTTACGATTCACACATGGAATGATCTATATCATGCATGAAATGTTTTCCATGCCCATATCCCGAGTCACTCACCGACTCCCTCACACATGCCTATGCCAAGTGTGGCAATCGTCACTAGTAATTCCAATGACACTCAACTACCGAGCCTTTGTCGGCTCACCCACACCCAAGGCAATTCGCCAATGGGTAACCATCCCAGTAAACTTCGACTTATCACCAACTCAAGTTCAAGTGATGAACATGACCGTGTGTTTTCTCTTAGACAACATAACTTTTCGAATTCCACCGCAAGTCTCTAACACCCATACAGAACTTTTCGGATAGTATCGCGGGTCTCACACCTCAAACCTTTCTGATAGTACCACCTGCCTTTTACACCAATTTGGGCCTTTTACACCCCTTCGAAGTCTTACGCGACCCACGGTCTTTTATACCCATTCCAAGAACGCCCAACACACATTAATTATTTCTCATTTTTATAATTTGAACTATTAGTCTTTATTGGACTTAGTCTCAAATACAAACTCAACCCACATTCACCAAGAGTGGTGAATAACCATACCGTTGTTGACTGGACCAAAAGACATATACAAATTTATGTCACTATTACCAAAGGACTATTATCTAATCCCCAGCAATAATGCCATGAAACTTGTTTGTTATATTTCTTTGCAATTATACTGATTAACAATGGTTTCCTTAAGAGTAGATAGATTTCTTTCTGGTTTTGATCCATGATTCTGCAAGTGTACAGATCGAACAAGCAATAAAAGTGGATTTAGTCCATATCATCCTACGTAGATCTCATGAATTCTCAATCAACTACCCTGACTACTCAAGTTTCTATATACTATTTAGACTATGATTTGGTAATTGATATATCCTAGCAACCTGAAAATAATGAAAGAATAAAGATATGTAAACTAGAACAAAATAAAAATGCTTAAACTAAAATAAAAAAAAATTAAAGAAATAGGATCGATCGCTTAGTTTTAAAGGAGCATTGAAAATACAACTGCTAGAAACATCAATTCCTGGGTGCATTAAACTCAGAATCCTTGTTTCATGAACTTCAGATGAACTGGCCCAAGGAAAAAGTAATGCCATGTGGATTTCTCCTCAATGACACATTTTTACTGAGCCCAATCTTCTCTGCTTTCGAATGCAGGATTAGATAACTACTTTTAACTGGGAAGTTGCCTGTTCTCGGGGTATTTTTCTTTTTCAATACTTCATACCTTAACATGGACCGTAACCTTAGCTCCTGCACATAGGCAAGCATGGGGTTTACACTATACCGGTTTAATATCCTCAAAATCGGGAACGCTTCACTCTTTCCTTGATTAGATCCTAACACCCGGATTGAACTTACCGTCGACGAGGCGTAACTCTCTCATTTTAATTGATAAGTCATTCAACTCATTCTCGGTTTCAAGTGAGAAGAAGATTTATCGATTAGAATTAAAGCCCATTAGATCCCCAATATTAGGTTCGTGATGCCCTTCGATATTGTTCAATACTCTCAGGAATGCCTTCTCTATGTCACTGTGAGGGCCTCCCTGAAATCGTAGCATGAAACAACTTATTACGTATAGGACACTAATATTTGATCAGATGTCAATAAACAAACCAGCAAGCGTATTCGAGACCGAAGTTCGCACTCGATAAATTTCGTTAAAAATATAAATTCTAACAAATGTGAAAAACTGAACTGGCCGGGTTTCTAACATTTCATTACACTAACCCGGTGAGCTCCTTAATCAAAAGAACTATCAGAGATCGAACCGGGAAGTTTGAATCTAAAATTTGTTTTGGACTCAAACGAACTGCCAAAGACTTGAAGAAAATAACATTCTCGCATTCAAATTTCAACTTCAACCAACTAACATCCAGATCCAGAAATTCAAATGAAATAACAATCTACTCTAATCTAATCTAAAAATAACAGCAAACAAAGGAAGAAAAGAAAATTAAACTACACGAGCCTTCACCACCTCGCATTTCTTTCAGTCGCCATACGCTTTCCTTCTCAGAAGTACCGCTTATTCAGTCTCCGAGTCAGCCTCAACTTCGATGCACTTCCTCGCGGGGTTTCCAAAATAACCGGCCCATTTGTTTGTTCATGTCGCGACCATTTGTTTGAGTTACTGGTCTTGACTGATGTCACGACTCTCTCTTTACGCCCGCGACTTCACCGCTCATGGCGAGTCGCCTGATATCGCACTTCTTTCACGCCGCGACTTCAATCGTTTCTTACGAAAGGTTCCGACAGTCGCACTTCTCTTCCACGCCGCGACTTCATCTTTCTCGCATTGTGATCTTTGGAGGTCGCACTAATCATACGTCATGACTTCGTTTTCGTCCAGAGCGTAGCTTTTATCCGGTCGCAATTTTCCTTTAGCACCCCCTCGATCCTACGTCGCGACCTTCTTCTCAGATCAGTGTCGCCGACCACTGAATGACATCGCGACTTCACCTTTCTGTGTTGTGAGCTCTTTTGAGGTCGCGACTTCAATCATACGTCGCGACTTTAATGTTATGCTTATGAGCTCTTTTGATGTCATGGAAGCTTTTCTATTGTCGTGACTTGTCTTCAAGATTCGATATGATGTCGCGACAAATTTCCAATGACGCCGCGATCTCCATTCTTTGTAGCTTGATGTCGCGACCATCGTAGGACGCCGCGTAATTATTTCCTTATAACCGATGTCGCTACTAATGAAGGACGCCGCTAATCTTCTTCTTCATCAGGACCGATGTCGCGACCAATCGGCGACGCCGCGAACATCTTTGATTCGAAGAGCCTGATGTCTCTATCTCGCTCTAACCGTCGAGACCCTATGTTCACCTCTTTGAAAATCTTTTGTCGCGAAATTCTATTCACGTCACTACCTCCATCGTTCATCGCTAAGCTTCACTCGTCGCGACTAAGTGGTGTCGCGACATCATGTCTCGCTTTCTTCATTAGTTCCTCGGTCGCCTGATTCGGAGTTTCGAGAAGGTTGTTCTTGCTGCTTTCACGCCCTTGTCGCGACCTCATGGTGGTATCATGACATCATTTATCTCCTTTTGGTGTCGCGACATCGCAATGATGTCGCGACATGAATTTCTGCATTTGACTGCTTCTTTTAATCTCGACCAAGTCATATTTTGTCTCAACTTCCTTCTTCAGGTCACGACTTCGCTTGTTCACTCTTCCGCTCTTCTTCAAAGCCACCATAGTGTCAGGATCGAAATTACCGAAATCCGCCTGTCGCGACTTAAATTCCAGCTTTGACTTCGCCTCGTCAGCCGATTTCTTATGATTTTGCTAAAATTTGATTTTCACGCATTTTCCCGCAATTTGGAATTCGGGGTCAATTATCGCTTCACACAATTCATCATATTCTTGAGCCATAAACTTTAAAAAATGTATTAAAATTCATGAGTTTCTTTGACTCATCAAATTTCAATGAAAATTTTGCTTGTCCCCAAGCAAATAAAAGAAGAAATTGTTTGTCCTCAAACAAATAAACTTAGAAAATTTTTAAGGACATTTTTCTGATTTATTCCACATTCTTTTTCATTCCACCTTTATGATATGGAATTTAGAGATATCACTATTATTTCAAATTTCAGTTTTGATGCAAGAACAAGGCATGGTATACTTCTATTACAAAATTTCTTGATAAACTAATGTATTTAAACAGCTATTTAACAAGTCTTGTTCCGTATGTGTGTACGTCATCAATCCTTTTCAACTTCATGTCAATGTAGTTAATCTTCAGGAGTTTTCAGATCATTTATCAAAGTCCCATATATTTGTTTTTCATATTGACTTCACTAATGTAGGTAAATCTAAACCTTCAAAATCAATGAGGTCTTCAGTTTGTAATGTCGGGCTTAGGTAATCAAGTAGATAATGAAAATTTAGGTTGTAAATTACCTAGTTTCCATCTTGTTCTACATTGTTGCCTTAACTTTCTTCCTTTTTCTCGCTTTGTTCTTTCGATTCTCCTCGACCTTAGCTTGATTCCTCTTTTGAATTCTTTTATGAATTTCAACTTCCATATATACTTGATTCAAAGGGCATTCTTTGTTCTTAACCTTGCCTTTATTTCTCTAGGATTTGGAATAGTGAAATGTTTCTTTTCTTTTGTCTTCTTAGGCTTTCTATTACTCTTAGATAACTTTTTTGGGCTGCACTAGGTGCTAGGTGTTAAACACCCCTACGAGCTTAATTGTTCAAGGGAAGCCAGGCCACAAGACAAACGTATTCCTTATTTCACTAGCTTTTGTTTCTTTACTTCTTCAACCCCTTTCACAAAACTGGAATATTCCCAAACTTACTTTTCCCTTTATACTAAACTTTTCTCGAACTAGAACCTGGATAATTGCCTTTACCGTGTGGTTTATCAAGGAAGGGAATTTCGCTTTTCAATTGCCGTTTGTCAAGAAATAAGGCTTATTTGGCTCAAATCAGGAACTAGAGAATATGCTTAAGCATATTTTGAGGGTAGGCTTAAAAAGGCTCAAGCTGCTAAGGATGGCTTCTATCATTTCCTGTTGGTTGTTTTCACCTAGGATTTCGCCTCAATCAATAATCAAACGAGTTCTCAGGATCAGACTCTAAATCTCGAATTTGTAAGATGTTCTAATTCCCCACAAAGTTTCATAAGTTTTGTCGACCAATGTGTATTATTTTCAAGACTTGTACTTATTCATCAAGATACTTACATTATTTAACCAAGTATTTTGTTTTATCAGTACAACTAATTTTCCAATTTTTGCAACTAAACTCGAATTCTAAACAATGTAAGAATACCCTAATTCAGCTTTATTCATGACTCGATGCAATTATTTGTGTTCAAGTTTATCTCCTAGTCAAACTACTTCAACTAGTTCCAGAAAGCAATAAAATAACAATAAAATCTAACTGCAAGCAAGCAAACATTTCCTTTTTCATAAATTTTCTTGTTTTATTCATAATGTGATGCAACAGTTGAGAACAACAATCAAGAAGAGGGGAAAAGAAGGATAACCAATGGGAAGGCCTATTTTTCTTTCGAGGGAGGAGCAAAGATGTTTGGGGGATCCAGATCAAGGGTAGCCAAATTAGGATTGAATTTAGAAAATTTCATTTCAGCTTCTTTCTTCTTTCGGGACATTCTCCCTTCTCGATCCGGCTTCTTCAAGGATCAATTCATTTGTGAGATCAATCTTTATTCGGATTATCTTGTCTTGTGCCTGTGTTCTAGCGTTTTATTTCAATATGATTTCTAAAATTTGGAAAGATTATTGTTAATCAAACTAAATTTTCAAGCCGACTTTCTTCTAAAGGCATCTTTATCATCAAGTTTCCGATCTCGTCTTCATCCTTCTCGAAATCCTTGAACATTGACATGGATAGGAACTTGAATCCTTGATCTCGCTCCTTAGTCTTCGCTTCTTGATACAACCTTTCCTTTATGAGTTTTAAGAGTTGAGAATCACGATCATACCGATTGCCGAGAATGATTCATGGCTTAGCTTTAATTTTCCAAGTAGATCTGATCTCTTTCCTCCATTTCCTTAAATTTTTCCTCTTGTCGCCCAGGATCTTTTTCATCTACTCCTCCTTTCTCGCTCATCTCTTCCCATTGTTGATCTCTTTCTTTTCATCTCAACTTCATGTACTTCTCTTTCTCTTCGTTTCATCTCTTCTTCCCAATGTTGATCCTCTCTTCAATTCTTTTCATAAACCTCTTTCGAACTTTGCTGGAGGTTCCATTTCTTCTTCTCTTCTTTCCATGCTCTCTCAATTGAACTGAGCATTTCCATTATTTGATTATTGCCCCGGGTCCCTGTGAGCTTTCACTGTGTTCTCTCGAAACTACCTGCTCCTTATCAGAGAGCCGCTGCTGAGTTGAGAAATCTATTAGCTTCTATCTTCTTACTCTCATCCTCTGGAAACATAAAAGTATTCCCTTCTGATGTGCTTTCTAGATTTTTTCTCCCCGCTTCCGCCACCGAAGGTGCCTTCTTCCTCAGACAGACACATCCCCTTGAATCTGCTTTTCTACTACGACCTCTTTTCTAAGTGATTCTGCCCTCATACTCCCACAAGGTGAGTGGTGAATTTTAGGGCATTCTTCTCTTCTTCTTCCCACTGCTCCCTTCACACCCACTCTAATACATAACCTGTGATAGTCGTTGGATGAGGATCAATCCCCTTTATTACCTCCATGGTACCTCATTATAGAATTTTCACAATCGCTCCAAAGATCAATCTTCACTCCCTTTAGTATGGCAGAATGGTGCATGATCAGTTTCTTGTTCTCACTACATGCTGGTAGACACCACAAACAAAGGATAAGAAATAGAACCACACATTTGCCTCCCCTGTCAAATCTCCTCTGCTCAGGGTCTTTTGCTCTCCTTTTCCTTTCTTCCACTCGCCTCTTTACCGTCTCTGCTAATAATTTTCTCATGCTTCCTCATGGTTAGGCCTGCTCACTCGCTTTTGAATTTTTGATCCATTTTTCTATCCTTCCATCCCATACATCTCATTACTAGTCTTCGCTCTCCATAAGGTACCCAGACTCCTCTGACATAAACAGTTCTCTTCTCCTCCCAACCAGATTGAGTGCAATTCTCTGACGACCACGCATAAACCGCATTCTCGTAAGCCTACGAATTCTCCCACCCTCTTTGCTCTATCAATTCCTTGAAAGGTGAGATGAGTTGGCTGAAGTCTCTTTCTCCTACAAATCCCTTCAAAGATGCTTTTCCGCATCTGAGAAAGCTTCTTCCTCGGTATCTAACTCGCTCTTCCTCTTCTTCTTGATGTTTTTCCTTTCTCCCTTCTTCCTCTCGTTGTTTTTGTAACTCGGTTGAACTTCGGTTGTTCCGACTCCGCATGTTCTCCCTTTCAGTTCCGTATGAACTTCCCTCTCGGGCCCGAGTATACCCTCCATGATTTCGCCTCGTATTTGGGATGAAGGGTCAAGATCTCTAGCCATTAGAGAAATCGAAAGGTTTTTAGGAAGAAGTTCAAATTTAGGGTTTTCAAGAATTGAGAACTAGAGAATATGCAAAGATGAATGGTTGTGTTTGCTTCAAGGAAGGAGATGGTAGTGGAGGGAGTTTCAACGCTTGCAATTCACTATTGTGTCGTGTTTCTTTTATTACCTACTTATTTGTGCTCGTCGCGACTAATTTCGTGCTGCGATTGTGTGTCAAGCCATAAATTTAGGCAAAATTAAAATTCGTCAAATTCGCATACTCTATCTCGATAAATGCTGACTTATTTCTTATTTGTCGCACATAAGTAAACTCAGTGGGAGGCCGTTATCAATTAGGTCAGCGACATCGCATTTGATAGTTGAGTCATCGCTGACCTCACCACTCGGGCTGAATGGTTCTCGTCGCGACCGTCCGCCACCACCAATTTATGTCGCGACCTCTATTTATGTCGCGACATAAATGTTGGTCGCTACCTGTGCCCTTGTTCTTCCTTCGTTCGACTCGTTATGAATTAACTTCGTCATGACCACTTCTGGTCGCGACATAAAATCTCGGTCACGACTTAGTCTCGCACTTCTGCCCTAAATTTCGATATCTGACATCTTTTCATTCCTTATTAATTCGCACATTCTTAGCATCCATTTAATCATTCCCACACAAAGAATTCAAAAATGCATTCTATTCAATTTCACTGCACTTATGTGTGGAGAAAAGTACTCCCTTCTCGAAGTTACTTCCATTCCGTGAAGTGTCGAGTTGTCCCGAGTTTGTTCCTTCCCGCTGAAGCCTTTTTGATTCTTCAACTGCATATTGTAACAATTCCAAAAAGGATTAAATTAATCTAGTACTAACCTAGCAATTTCTAACAAATCATGACTAGAACTAAAAAATTTTCAAAAACACGTAATAATAAATAAATTCGAAGTCTAAATAAAGAAACTAAAGAAATCTATATGGTCGCCTCCATGAGTCGCTTCCATTTTGAGTCTTTAGCCGGACTCAATGCGGGTGCTTTTCTCTCTTTCAATTCACCACTGAGTTCTTCCTATTCTTTCTCCCTACCGAGATAGTAAGCTTCAGTTTTGCCCATTAACTTTGAATTTTTCCTCAAAGACGTCCCGAGTGTTAATGCCTCCAAAGATAGTACTTGACACCACTCGTAGATATGGTCCACTCCATTTTGATTTCAGCTTCCTGAAACACCTTGGGGTAACTGGAGTTAAACAAAGAAGACCTCGATCCCCGCTCGAACTTTTCCCTTACACCATCATGTCATTTCTTTGTCTGTCTCAGATATTCTAGCATTGTCATAGGCTTCGCTTTCGCTCTTCTAGTTCATTCGCTTGAGAAGTCTCTCTTCCTTCGCAATTTTGAAATCGGTTCACCAAGCCACGTGTGCCCACATGGCTTTCTTTGTGATTCTAGTTCAAGAGGGAGATGACATGGTTTTCCAAAGACGAGTCTGGGACATCTAACGGGAGTTTTAAAAGCAGCTTCAGAGCGCCCATAATGCATCATCAAGCTCAAAGACCAATCTTTCTCGCTAACTCGCGCTCTTTCTGTAATTTTCTTTATATCTCCGTTGGAAATTTCATTACCATTTGTTCGAGGATGATAAGCCAAGCTCATACGTGTTTGATAATTACATTCCGCTTCTCATGAGTTTGTCAAACACCTTATTTACAAAATGGCTTCTCCATCACTAATTATAGTTCTCGTGTCCCAAATTTGCTAAGAATATTTCTTTCGTAAAACCCTAATAACTCAGATTGCATCATTCTAGGACAAGCCGCCGTTTCTACTCCATTTTGATACATAACTAATGTGCTAGGAGTATGTATATATTTCCAAATGAAACTGGAAAAGGCCCCATAAAATCCATTCCCCCATACATCAAACACCGCACCACCAGATACCAAGTAGGGTATCTCATGCCTTTTGGCCGATATTTCTCCCATTCGGGCATTGATCACAATAACTTACCCATTCAAAATACCTAAAATCAGAGGCCGCAAAAACTCGACCGGACCTCAGGCTGTTTTATCTCCTACAAAGTGTCCTCCATAAGGTGATGCATGACATTCTTGTAAAATTTTTGCTTTGCTCACTTTCTCTCGTACACATCTCCTTATAATCGTATCAGCCTCTTTTAAACAACATGGATCATCCCGCATGTAATACTGCTGGCCCTAACTTTTCTCTCGCTGGTAGCTGAATTCCCGTGGCATATTCCACAAGCTAAGAAATTCACAATATCAAAGATACCAAGGTGATTGGCGACAAATTAAATAACCGCTCATCTCGAAAATTTTCTCTGGCTATTTCTCTTCCTTTCTTGCATAAGTGTCTTCTACTTTACAAGTGATCAGCTATCACATTGTCACTGCCCTTCTTGTCTTTAATTTCTAAATCAAATTCCTGCAACAATAATACTCCACCGATCGGGCCTTGGTTTTGCTTCCTTCTTGGCCATTAAGACAATTGTCGCATGATCAAGCAGTATAACAAACATGGGACCCCAAAATATATGGCCCGAATTTTCACATGCAAACACTATTGACAAAAGATCTCCTTTTCAGTAGTAGAGCAAATCCTTTCTTGTGCTTCATTAAAGGTTTTGCTAGCATAGTAGATGGTATTTTGAACACTTTTTCATCTTTTCTGTCCTTAATACAACCCTCTATCAAGAAAATCACTGGCATCAAACATGATCTCAAATTCTCTGTTCCAATCTGGTTTTGCCATGATGGGAGCTTCCACTATTCTGGATATGATTTCTTCAAATGCTTTCTGGCAGGATTCATCAAAATAAAACTTACTATCTTTCTCCAGCAATCTGCATAGTGGTCTAGCAATTTTTGAGAAATCTCTGATAAATCTTCTATAAAATCCAGCATATCCTAAGAAACTTCTGATTCCCTTAACTGTAGTGGGTGGCATTAAGTCTCTTATAATTGAAACCTTTGCTTTGTCTACTTCAAGCCCTGCTGCGAAACCATGTGCCCCAAGACAATCCCTTCAGAACCATAAATGGCATTTTTCCCAATTCAGCTCTTTGTCTGCACTCAAGCATCGCCCCCGTGTTATGCATTGCTCAAAATCGATCCATACACTGTAAATCATCCATGAAGATCTCCATAACTTCTTCTCAAGCAGATCATAAAATATAGACATCATGCATCTTTGGAAGGTACCAGAGCATTACACAACTAAATGGAAATCTTAAAAGCAAAAGTACCAAATGGGCATGTAAAAGTGGTTTTCTCCCGATCTTCAAAAGTAATAGCTATTTGGTTATATCTGTGGTATCCATCAAGAAAACAAAAATGAGGGTGTCCCGCCAACCTATCCAAAGATTTCGATCGATGAAAGGCATGGGAAAATGATCCTTTCGTTACAATATTCAATTTTTCAGAGTCGATACAAACCCTCCATCCCGTCACGCTTCAGAGGAATAAGTTCATTCTTTTCATTTCTGATGACAGTGAATCCACCTTTCTTGGGAACCACATGTACTGGGCTTACCCAAGAACTGTCTGATATAGCATATATAAAGCCTGCATTTAACCATTTCAGAACTTCTTTTCTGATAACTTCTTTCATGACTGGTTCAAATTTCTCGATGCTCAATGTAAGCCAGATTATCTTCCAAGAATATTTCAGGTATACAAATGAGGGGCTGATACCTTCGTATTCAATCGACTGCCAATCGCTTCCTCGGTATTTTCTCTAAAATTACCAAAGAACTGCTCTTCGCCTACCAATGCAAATCGATATGATAACTGATTTTTCTCTTTTTCTCGCTCTAAAACTCATATTTCAAATGATCAAGTAACCTTCCACGTTAACCCTTCGCACTAGTTTCATTCATGAGTCATTTGTTTTCGGTCGCTTACTTCATCTTTGACTGCCATTTATACTTGAGATCAAGCTTAATATTAAACACCATATAACTTCACAATCAAACTCTCAAGGTATCAAAATTCATCTCAATTCATCGATAGAGTTTCGAATGATACAATCAGAATTCACTTCATCATCGGGAGATAAGTTATTGCTTCTTACAAATGATACAACTCAAGTTCTTCCCTAAATTAGGATGTTCAGACTTATTAATACTAAATGTAATCGCTTCATTCCCAACTCGAGGTCGGCTTCACCCTTCAGATTGCCGATCAAGGCGTACCCTCGTCATACAGCGGTTCCTCCCAAAGAACAAAGGAACTTGAGGATCTTCCTCCATCTACATGATAACAAAATCTACTGGGAAAATGAATTTCCCAACCCCGACGAAAGTACATCTTAATGCCCCGGTTTGTGCCATTGATCTATCACCATTTGTAAAGTACTGGCTGCCGTTAGCTCCCAAACTAAGCTCCCGCACCACTCATAGGTATCAAATTTATACTTGCTCCTGCAGTCACATAAAGCTTTTCAACTCACATTTCCTATAGAACAGTGGAATAGTGAAACTCAAGTAGTGGTCTTTCATCTACTGAGCTTCATGAATAATGGCACCGCATGAAGCATTCAAGTTAACTATACCTCCTCGCCTATCTTTCTTTCTCAGCACCTCCTTCAGAAATTTTAGATAAAGAGGCATTTGACCGATCACCTCCGCAAATGGGATATTTATTTTTGGCTTTAAAGTAAATCCAAGAATTTAGAAAACTCGTTTTTTCTTTTTACTCAAGTCTCGCTGGAATGGCAATCAGCAGAGCATGTCGGGTAATTCTTCTGGCTATTTCTACTTTCATCTGTTCAATCAGGTTGTTCTTCTCTTCTTTCTTTCGCTCTTCTTCTCCGCCGCCCCTTCGCTTCTATCCTGCCTTCGTCAGCCGGCCAAATCCTTCCCACTTCTCAATTGAATTGCCATGCGCCTTGTGGTTCTTCGTGTGTCACCGGGAATGTTCCCTTGTTCTGATTGGGCATATTCAGGGCCAATTGCCCTACTTGTGTCTCTAGATTTTTCAGTGAAGCACTAGCATTCTTCTGAAACATCCGGTATCGACTTTAGAAAATTTCCAAGCCGATACTTGATCATGGAATTGTAATAGCCTCGTTATCCCCTATGAACCGCAGCATTTGCCTCAAATGGTCGGGTTCTCCTCTGACCCCGTATTCATTTCGCCTCACCTCCTTGTTGCCGCCGCCGCCGGAACCTCGCGGCTGGGCCGCATCCTTGTCGGTGATGCTCGTCCCCGCCTCAGCCATGTAATGCCCCTCCACCATATGAGAAATTTCTACGGTTCCTCGCTACCGATCAGGCGTACGCGTTAGGACGGGCTTGAAATGATAACTCCTTGCTCGCTCACGCATTCTCAACCTTCCTCAACACCATAAGAATCTTCTTCTGTTGGCACATCAACACTTCTTCTCATCAATTCTCTTTCTACTGCTTCTATTTCATGAGCAGTGTGCATCTTCCTCTCTTGTTTGTCCATCCTATGCATTATAGCATCCAACTTAGCCTCCATGGCTGTCATCTTGCTCAGCTCTATGACCTTTTCCTCTGCTACTACCTCTTGAAAACTTAGATGAAGCTTTCATATTGCATTTTGCCAGGTCCTCTATCAGATCTCTCGCTCTTCTCAAGACTTTTCGCTTGAATGCTCCATAGCATGAAGCATCGATAATACCCTTGATGTATCTTCTCATTTAGAGCGTGATACACTATAATCCATCTCGGGGTCTTCAAGTCTATTCCATGCATCGACACCTCTTCAGCAATTCACCTTTCCTGCGACATACAGCTCATCTTCCCCCTTGTTGGAATACAATTATCTCTCTTCATCTCAAGTGAGAGACGGGGAAAGAATCTTCCTAAGTGATTCGTGCCACCTGCAGGTGAGCGGAATCAACAAAATTTGTTTATAAATTTCTCCTACCGCCGTAGTCAAGCTACCGCAAAGATGGGTCTGGGGTTGAACACTGGGATGGTTTTCATCCTATGAATGACTCGTGATCGTTGTTGAAAATGGTGAGGCTTTTAATTTGATTTTTGGATTTGTTTCAAAACAAAGGGAAGTCAAGTTGATGTCGATTAATCGTAAACCGAAGTGAAGTGTGAAAAGGTAACTCTGGCTAGCTCAGCTCACTAGCTCGATAACATGGGGCAACAAGTGTCCTCTAAGTTTTATCCTCTCGCATCATGGCAAGCAACCTATAGTCCAAGCCATAACCGATCTTTGTTTAACTAGAAAACCTAACCCTAGAAACACTCCTATTGAAGTCAACACAGTAACATGAAATTTCACTTCGCTTAGGATTGCGAAATTTTCGCTATGGCTGCGAATTTCAGAATCCCAAATAAATTTCGCAATCATAGCGTAAATTTCCTGAATTGCCGTTCAACGCTTTGCCTATTGCACTCTTCTACCGCATCCTCCATCTTCACTTTGCCTTCATTTCATCACCGACTTTGATATGCTGATGGTCGAAATAGTTTCAATCTTCACGGCTCAACACATCTCGACATCAAATTCGACTTTAATGGACGAGGTACACAAAAAAACCTGCAAAATAACCACAACCCCGAAATGGCATATGATACTAAGCAGACCTCGAACACCTCAATTGGCTTAATTGATACGATTAGCGCCGCAAAAACACTCAAACTCCATTCCCGATCGTGGCTCAAATAGCACTGGGCACTAATCACACCACCCAACTCGACACGTTGCTAGTCCCTAGCAATGCTAAAATAATAAGGGCATGTGCGATTTTCTCAAAAGCTTATGGTTCAAAAGGTGTATATACAAATAAGCATTACCTTTAAAATGAAGAATTGATACCAAGTTTGAAAACCGACATGAGAGAGGCACAACCATACAAGAACAATTTGAGGTCAACATTGGATCCATGGTTCTCAACCTGAATTTCCAACAAAGTCTAATGGTTCTTAATGTAACCAGATTGAGCCAATAAAGTGCAAAATTATTCCCTCCCCAACCTAGCTACATCGGGTATTACGGCTCTTGCCGTTGAACAACCTAGATAGGGAAAAAGCTACACTCTTAGGGTGCAATGCTCAAGCTTCGCTTTCATAAAGTCCGTAGCGGGGTCCGCAGATGACTCTGACAATTAAAAGTTTGAACATCGAAGCGAAAGGGATCATGACCCTGAAACTCTCTGAGGCTTTACCGGACTCCGAATGACTTGAAAATCAAGCCTTTGCAATTCGCTAAACCTTACCCATTCACCGTGTAACGAACACTAGAGTCGATGACTCCGAAGCCAATTAAGGCTTAGGGCATCGGAGAAGCTAAACTTCGCCCATATACCCCTCGGACCGTGCACTCGGGTTTCAAGGCAAAGTCATCCGCGACTTTATTCTTCTTTTTCTTCTTTTCTTTTTCTTTTTGCTTTTTATTTTCTTTTCCTTTTTGGAAGACAACATTGGTCTTCAAATATAGGTAACACAAACCTATCATGGGTTACTTGACATACTAGTAGAAGCTATCTGAGAAAGTGAAAGGAGGCAAATAATTTGACGACCCTATTGGTACAATCGATGTGCGGTGTGTGAATTAAGCTTAAGGGAATGTTCAAGGTTGATAATGCAGACTCAACTGACCAAATTGCTTCAAACATGGACTTGTTCTAGCATTAAGGTAGCCAACATGCGAAGTTTCAATTTTTCAATTAAGGCAATTCGATTGTTCTTCAATTGAAGACAAAAAGCAGTTACACAAAATGGGGACCTAAAAGATTTTACAAAAGTGAAGTAAACTATATATATAGCATTATAGCTTTTGATATAGCCAAAATGGCTAGTACAATACATATCAAGCTAAACATAAAAAATATGCTTGCTACTATGGCTAATACATGAATCCTACACAAAATTAGTAGAGCGGTTGATAAAGTGATGACTATACAAAATCATAAAGAAATCAAACCACCTCATACGTGGTGGTGGGTGGGTCTGCCTTCTGCTGGCTAACTTGACATATCGAAGAATTTGCTTTGCTGCGATGGGCTCGGCTCTGCGGTCGGGGAGCAGCGCGGAATACCCCCGAATGTGTCATGTCTGGCTGCGGCATGGGTGTGTTGACCCAAAGTGGCCTCGGCTCGGGCTGGGTAGCGACGATGAAGCATATAACATCCATGCTGCTATCTCTCGGTACGGCATGTGCGTACTCAGGCGAATCTTGTGATGTAAATGGGCCCGGGAGTATCGGCGAGGCTCTTGGTGAAGTGGTGGAGTGGGAGATGGAGGAGGAACGATAGGGCCTTTGGACTCCTCTCCGTCTCGGGCTCGAGAAGCACGACCTTCCTACGTGAGAATCTTTCTGCCTGCGGAGTCAGGAACCTCCTCCACAGTCCTAGCTGCTTTGGAGGAGGAAAGACAGGCGTCACCATCGCTCGCTCCATCGACAGGACCTGAGGGCATCTAAATCTCCGCTCAATCCGGGGCTCCTCTAGAAAGCCCAAGTGCCCGAGGACCTGGCATAATAGTCTAGGCATCAGCAGTGGAAGACTCTCATTTCGAACCGGTACTACGATGGACCTTGTCTTGAGTGCATCAAGGAGGTCATCCACCCGGCTCGGAGGACTAGGCGGTATCCCTACGAGATCGTCAGAGCCTCGGGATGGCCCTCTCTGTTGTACATAGTCTTTTGCCAGCGGGAAGCTAGTCTGAATAGGTGATCGATCAATTAGCATCGAGGCCGGGAGCTGCCTCTGAAACAGCGTTTGTAGTGTCTCGGACAAGAATCGCGGACCATCTCGTGAGGTGGGTGAGACAGTCGATAGTAACCCTCGGGTGGCCTGCCGGTATCTACGGGCCCAAGCAGCGGCTGATGTCCGTTGTCTGGCCTCTGGGAGATCGTCGATAGTGGCGGAGCTTCGAGCGGACTAGGTGCTCAGGAGTCGCCGAATAGTAGAGCGTGAATGCAGGAGAATGTCACTTTACCTCGCGTCGTGAATCGCGACGGGAGTAGTGCTCGTCCAGTTACGTCAGTCCCCGAATGCAGGATTAATAGCAGTATGGGACGATCGTAATATGACTCCCAGTGATCTCGAATGAAGCCTTGGTTCCGGAATAGGGTGCGGCGAATGCGGCCTCCTGATCCTTGGAGGGGTGGCGATACCTTGAGGCGAAGGAGGGTCGCCTGCTGGCTGCGGCCGGTGGCTGGGCGGTGGGAATCTAGATGGATGAGCTCACCGAACTGAAGTCTGGGCCGGCAGAGCGGGCCCTCCTGAATCTCCGCTGGGCACAGTGTGGGGCCCAGGGTCCAATCCAGCCACTGATGCCTCCCTAAACCCTGAGGCTCACCGGGGGCGCCTCGAGGACTAGAGAATTTGTCTGGGGCGTCGGCTGGGCCCCGGGTGCTCCTCGCTCGGGTGCGGGCTTTGACGGAGTCTCGGCGGGACCACCTCGAATTACGCTTTCGCATTTGAAGTCCCGAAGGACTCGGAGGCGGGCGGGCCGGTCTTGCTCGGGGACACGTAATGGTGGGTAGAGGGCTCCGGGGTGGAAATTTGGAGTCACACTCCCGATGGGAACACGGAATGGCCCAGGGCTCCTTTGGTGATGAGTGAGGGGCACGGCCGTGATTAGTAAGTTGTGTAGTGATCCTGATGTGAGAGCTGTGGAGTGTAACTTGGTCTTGTGGTGCAAGCTCGGGGCTCGAGTAGCTGTAGCGTGGCTCGATCCCGAGCTCGGCGCGGTGTCGTTGTTTGGTCACGGGCGGTGCGGTGCTGATAGCTGAGTGGCTCTGGGCGCGAAAGGGCACTGAGAATCTTTGAGGAGGAAGAGATGAAATGAATGGCTTTTGGCCCTCCCTGGTTAAAATAAGAGTGAGGAAGACGTAGAAGAGTCGTTTCCACCTAATTTCTCTATTATAGCGAAATTCCTTCACTTGCAATTCACATTTTCAACATTAAAATGAAAATTAAAATATTACTAAAAAAAATAAAAATAAAAATTATTATTTAAAATATATCTAATAATTTAATATAAGTTAATATAAAATTTAAACAAATTTGCTTAAAATAGAAAGCTACTAAATTAGGAAATTTTCTAGAAATAGCCTAAGAAAATGGAAATTGACTAAATTAAAATAAAAAGCAAAAATTATTGAACTGCAATTCGGTTTTTGAGAACACCGAACCAGTTCAATATTACAAAATTACTCAAGGAGGGTCAAGGGAGAATCTCCTCGGCCCTGACCAGGTGGCTGGTACGATTCCTTGGTGTTGGATTTCCGTTCTTTGCTTGGCTTCTCGGCCCAGTTGGATTTGGGGCGAGCAATTGCCTGCGGTGGAGCGTGGCAAAACCAAAACCTCTGCTGCACCTTGGTTGGCCATTTCCTGCATTTCTTGGTCATTCAGATCCCCTGCTTTCTGACCCACTGAACACATTTCATCAGTCACTTGATTTTCAGTTTCTTCCTGCTTGTGCTTGTTGTTCAAGTGAAATATGTTCAACTCCAGTAAATAAATGTTGCAGAATGTAAGTTTACTGACCCCCATTTCGGCAATTATTGATTGCATTAGCGTGTGAATGGTGCTTCTAGGATGGTGGTACATGATTAGGCTCATTGCAATTGGCTCGGTGTCCGAGCACTACAAAATCCTGCGGGTAGTAGAATTTGTCTACTTCATAAGACATCCTCAACTATCCCTTAGGGATCTTCACGATCTATCGGTAATGATAGTGTGATGTTGGTAGGTTTAAGTTCACCCAGAGCCTAGCGCTTGTGCGGTACGAATGCGATAGGTTCACAGCAACCCTAAATCAATGGTGCCTTGTCTATGCTAGTCCCACCTATGTTGACTGAAATTGTGGAAGATCCAGGATCCTTGTATTTGATTGGGTTCTTGCTTTGGATTATGGCACTGACTTGTTCGATTAGAAATGCCTTAACTTCTCGATACCTAACCCTTTTTGATTGTACAAAGATCCTTGAAAACTTTTGCATAAGCGGGGACTTGTTTGATGATGTCAAGAAGTATCTTCACTTTGCACACCTTGAGGACTTCTAGGATGCCTGCCTGCTGGGATGCCTTCTTCTTGCCTCTAAGTGCTTGTGGAAATGGGGGTGGCATGCAATGCTTCATTGAGTCCTCCTTCAGAAAAATGTGTTCTGGCTCTATTTCTTCTCCTTTCCTGGTTTCCTTAACAAGCTTGGGCATGGGCTGATCAACCTCTTTTCCAGTCCTCAGGGTGATTATAGCCTTGACCTCATCCATTCTGGTGCTAGATGAACCTACCTCATGCGCTCCTTTAGTTTGGCAATGTTTGGGAAGGAAACCTTCACTCTTCTCTATCCTCAAGATGTGGTTGATCTTTGTGATTGGGCCACACGAGGTTATACATTTTCGATTAAGATTGCTCTCAAGCCCATCTATTCTCTTGTTCGATGCTCTCTACAATTATCAATCAATCCTTTGTACCAATACACATTGATCCTTTGTTCTTCCACAAAGTTGCCTACCACCTTACTCAAATTCATTATGGCTTTGTTCTGCACAGGAGATGAGGAATGGAGTGAGGTCAGGTTGAGAGGAACCAAACTGTGGTTTGGCACCTGGGGGTACATAGGTAGGGGGATTGGGTTTCCAGGAGAGGTTAGGGTGATTCCTCCAATTGGAATTGTAGGTATTTCCATATGGAGCATTGGGTTGTGGAGGCTTATTTTGACCTACGGCATTTGCATATTCTGACATCAAACTTTTCAACGGGAAGTGGCCATAGGATACTGTTCTTCTGAGTGGACAGGGGATTGGAAATTGGTGCATGGATTGGCTTGTGCAGGATTTGCAGTCACTGCCTGCACTTCATGGAGCCTTTTGCCTTCTAGTTCCTCCACCTTCCTAGCTAAGGTTGAAATTCTAGCCTTCATTTCCATATCCTCTGACAGTGCATACATCCCACTCCTGGTGGTTGACTTTAGGCCTCATTTTTTCCATTTCTCTGGTTTGGCCTGCCCCAACCCTTGTAGTTTCAGCCACATAGTTTAAAAAAAATCCATGGCTTTACCGGGATGCTTACTCAAAAAAATCTCCACACATGGTCTCCAATAACTGCTTTATATAAGAGACATACCACCATAGAAGTGGTTTCATACATCCATGTATCAAACCCATGGTGGGCATGCACCGATAGCTCCATAAATCTCTCCCCAAGATCGGTAGAACCTCTCACCATATCTTGAGCAAAGAAAATTTGTCTCTTCAAATTGTTATTCAGGCACTCAAGAATTTCTTTAAGAATTTTACCCGCAAAGCCGCCAATTTCTAATGGTTCGGGCCTCGTGAGTTAAGCCAAATCTGGTTTTGTTTTGTGTGGTTAATGTGGAAATGCTTTCGCCTTAAGCAAATCCATGTCCATCATACCTTCCTTAAAGGTTGTGCATGGCCTCCTCAAATCCCTTTATATGTGTGTATGGGTTTTCATTTTCCACACCATGACAGGGAAGTAGGCACCAACAGCCTCACCGCTTACATCTTTCACAGGGGGTATGACGCAGATTCAGGCACCGACTTCGTGGTGGATGTGGTCCCTCATGGATTTGTAAGCGTCGGGTTTATCGAGTACTGGCCGACTTTGTTGTTCTTCTCGTGCAGGTGTCGGCGGTGTCGCCGTATTAATCGTCTCGCACCGCCTTGTTCAATCGGGCGCATCGATTCTCCGTAGTCTACCTGATGTCTCTCTTTCCCAGTGGTGCATAAACACCTGTTACATAACTGAGACACAAGAAATAGCACAAACAAACTTGCAAAAAGGGTTATTGTTAGCTAAAATAAAAACTGACTGTAAAAAAAACAAAAATAAAGACAAGAATCGTCATAGTGAAAACTTCTGCGCTATAGCAACCGAACAAAAGGGTTAAAAAAGGTCACCTTCACTTCTGCGATGTTGACTCCAAGTACACTTTGACTTATCAAACGTAGTTTGGCACCATCCCCGGCAACGGCGCCATTTGGTTCGTACACGTAGGGTGAGGAAATCAACAAAATTTGTTTCCTATGTTCTGCATCGCTGTAGTCAAGCCATCAGCAAAGATAAGGGTCTGTGGTCGAACACTGGGATGGGTTTTCATCCTATGAATGACTCGCATCGTTGTTGAAAATGAGGCTTTAATTTGGATTTTTGATTTGTTTTAAAATAGTGGAAGTTGTTTGATGCTGATTAATTGTAAATCGAAGTGAAGTGTGAAAAGGTAACTTAGCTGTTTAGTCACTAGCTTGATAAATACTAGGGGTAACAAGTGTCCTCTAAGCCTTATCTCGCATCATGGCAAGCAACCTATAGTCCAAGCCATAACCGGATCTTTGTTTAACTAGAAAACCTAACCTGAAACACTCCTATTTGAGTCAACACAGTAACATGCATTTACAAATTCTTTCGCTTAAAACCCTAGCACTCCAACCTCATTTCAGCTGGCTCAGAAGGCTATCTAGAAGAATAATGTTGCATCTAACAATAAGTATGCACTGTACCCTAAATCATGGTAAGTATTGGCCAAAGTAATGACATTAAATGATATTCAACCCCAATTTGAAAAGCTGGGATCCATAAATACAGTACCTGTAGCGTTTAAAACATGAGGACAACCCGTAACTGCCCCAAAACTAAGCTTAGTAACCCTCTTCAAAGTTATGAGACTTAGCCAAGCATCTCTTGAGTTGTCATCCTCAAGAGGGGTGTTTGGTAGCCTAGAAAATGAAAGAAAGAGGAGAGAGAAGAGAGAAAAGCAAAACCTAAATTGAAAGCTGCGGGAGATATTTACATAAATGAAAAGTTGCCAAAAGATTGCTTAGGGTTACAAAAATGATGGGGGCTTATATAAAGCACCCAATGTGAAACTCACAAGAAGCCTAATATATTGTCTACAAGGGACAAGGAGGTAATACACCAAAACGGGTCGCTTGGCACACTGCACAAATTTAACAGTAAGGTGGAATTTCGCTTATGCAAGGAAAAATTTCAAGTAGTAGCGGAAAATTTCACAATTTAAATAATTACATTGCAGAGATAGCGAAAATGGGAATTTTCGCTATGCACAGTGAATTTCGCTAGCTAGCGAAATTTCGCTAGCCTAGCGAAAATTTTGAGAGATAGCGAAAATGGAGAATTTCGCTAGGCACAGTGATTTTCGCTATATAGCGAAATTTCACAAAGGCCTAGCGAATTTCACACTCTAGTATTGCGAAATTCGCTTATGGTCGTTAATAATTTTCGCATCCCAAATAAATTCGCAGAATCATAGCTTAAATTTCCGGAATTGCCGTTTCACCGCTTTGCCTATTGCAATTCTCTATCAGATCCTCCATCTTCACTTTCTTTGCCTTCATTTCATCACCGACTTTGATATGTTGATGGTCGGAAATAGTTTCATCTTCACGTTCAACACATCTCGATATCAAATTGACTTTAATGGACGAGGCACACAAAACCCGCAAAATAACCACAAATAACCTCGAAATGGCATAAGTGATACTAAGTAGACCTCGAACACCTCAATTGGTTTATCTGATAATGACACGCAAAGCACTCAAAACCTATCTCGAATAGTATTCAAAATAGCACTTTGGGCACTAATCACTGTTAAGTTTCTACCACCTCTTCCTAAGTATCAATGTGTAACCATACGGTAATGATTCATACCATGTGGCTGCTATGTTCTCAAAGAAAATGGGAAGAGATGTGGTTTTATCACCTCCGTCTCATCGCATTGCTCACCTTCATTGTATTAGCCATCCCGAGAAATCTTCCAGTGCTCATTCGGGTCTTCGTGGGATGACCAAGAAATCGATGTTGTCAACCATTGTAATTAAGGTCAGGTTTTTAGTTCAAAATTGTTTGCATCCACTCAGAGGTCGCCTGATTGTAGAATACTTTCTTGAAATAATAGGCCCCGTAGTCCTCCATTGTGTCGCAATGGTCTTCGTCGGTCCTCCGTTCCTCCGTTCGTCATGTCTCTTTCCGCCATAGCCGCGCTTTCATTGCCCTTTCTTAAGCTCCCGAGCGCTCTCTCCAATTGTCTCGCTGGAATCGCCGATCCCTTTCCTATGCATTAAAGGTTTTCTTGAAATAAAAGCACACTCATATTAATAGGATTAGTCAAACCTAACAAATATTTTCAACACGGTTGTTAAAAATTAGAGACTAATGTAGTCACTGCTTGAAAAGCTATTTTTGTTCTTTTCTTAAAAATGTCCAAATTAGTATTTCCTTCTCGCCGAATATTGATCTAATTAATTCTTTCGACCAAGAACGGCGCCAAAAACTTCATGGATCGGACTAAAGACATATACAAATTCTATGTCACTATTACCAAAGGACTATTATCTAATCCTCAAAGAATAATGCCATGAAACTTGTTTGTTATATTTCTTTTGCAATTATAATCGATTAACAACGTGTTTCCTTAAGAGTAGATATATTTCTTTCTCCTGGCTTTGATCCATGATCTCCGCAAGTGTACGACGAACAAGTAATAAAGTGGATTTAAGTCCGTATATCGATCCCAATAGTAGATCTCGCACCTCAATCAACTACCCCGACTACTCAAGCTCTATACTATTTAGACTATGATTTGCAATTGATAACCCTAGCAACTGAAAAATAATGAAAGAATAAAGATATGTAAACTAGAACAAAATAAAATAATGCTTAAACTAAAATAAAAAAAATTAAAGAAATAGACTGATCAGTTAGTTTTTAAAGGGAGCATTGAAAATACAACTGTTGTGAAACATCAATTCCTGCAGACAACTCTGTAACTTTGCTTCATGAACTTCAGATTTAGAATCCGTCCAAGGAAAAAAGGTAATGCCATGTGGATCTCTCCTTAATGATTACATTTCATCATCTAATCTTCTCTCGCTTTCTTTCAATGCAAGAGATTGGGGACAACTACTTTTAATCTCGAAGGTTTCGTTTCCGGGGTATTTTCTTTTCAATACTTCATACTCAGAACATGGACCGTGAAACCTTAGCTCCTAAGACATATAGGCAAGCATGGGTTTACACTATATTGGTTTCTCATCCTCAAAATTGGAACACCATTCTTTCTTCCTCGATTAGATCCTCGCTAACACGGATTGAACTTATCGCTCGAATCGAGGCGAACCTCTCTCATTTTAATTGATAAGTCATTCAACTCATTCTCGCTCTGCGTATAGTTAAGATTTATCGATTAGAATTCATTAAAGTCTATTAGATCCCTAATATTAGGTTCAAGATACCCTTCGATATTGTTCAATACTTCCTGTGAATGCCTTCTCTGTGTCACTCAGAGGGCCTCCTCGAAATCAGAGCATGAAACAATCCTATTACAGGTATAGACACCAATATTTGACTGGGATACAACAATAAACAAACCGCCAGCGTATTCGAGACTCAAGTTCAATAGGACTCGGAGCAATTTCTCGTTAAAAGATAAATTCTAACAACAGTAAATTCAACTAATGGGTTTATAAATTACTTCATTACACTAACGATAGCCCTTAGATCAAAAGAATCATCAGATCGAAACCGGAAGTTCGAATTCCAAAATTTGTTTGGACTTCAAACTAACTGTGCAATAATTAAGGAAATAACATTCTCTGCATTCACCAACTTCAACAACTAACATCCGTGATCCAAATTCAAATGAAATAACACCCATTTAATCTAATCTAAAATAACAAAGAAAAAACAAAGGAAAAGAAAAAGAAAATTAACCACACGAGCCTTCGCTACCCGCATTTCTTCTCGAGTCGCCAAGAGTCGCTCTTCCTAGCAACGCTATTTATAGGGTTCTGAGTTGGGCCCTAACTTCGATGCACTTCCTTGTGGGTTTCAAAATAACTGGCCCATTTGTTTGTTCATGTCGCGACTCCATTTGTTTGTCACGACCTTGACTTGATGTCGCGACCTCTCTTTTACGTCGCGACTTCACTGTTCTGCTTATGAGCTGTTCTGATGTCGCGACTTCTCTTTCACGTCGCGACTTCACTGCTCGCCGATGAGCTTGGTGTCATCTTTAGTCCATTTTTCGTCTGATTTTCGCTAAAATTAATAATTAATATACGTAATTATGAAGAAACTCACCAATTTGTCATTAGCGTAGAAAGAAGTGTTGTTAAGAAAGCAGAGAAAATGCGTATTAAGTATAAAATGCAAATAATGCAAGCAGAAAGGTAATGAAAGCAACCGGGGTCGAAATAATGATGCAAGCCAGGTCTCGCACAAACATTTCTAAAGTCGACAATGGGAAGATTGAAGAGAATTTGATGCAGGTCGCGACAGGGAACGAAGCATAGGCAGCTGAGGAAGGAGCAGAAATTAAAGGAATAATGTCGCGACAGAAACTATTAGGTCGCGACATCAAACAACCAGCGCGCCTTACAAAGAAGATAGTGATGTCACACAAGAAGACTCGATGTCGCTGGCCACTAAGAAACAACTGGTTGTTACAAAGTGCGACTTAATGTCAAGTCGTGACATCAAGAGGAGATCAATGTAAGGCTTCAAACTATGAGGCTGATGTCACGACATCAGGGGACACCCGTTCAAGGAAACAAGACATATGATGTCGCGACAAGAAAACCGGAGGTCGCGACATCATGACAACCAAAGGAAGGGTGCAGACTCGGCCCAGTGTCGACAACATCTTGATGTCGCTAACGAACAACCACGAAGCGATCGCAGCGACTAGAATGAGGTCATGATGAAGGCCATGATGTCGACATCACAAACGTATCAACCCAAACTCCTAGCGCATAAGATCGGGTGTCGCGGACAACCCGAACGACTACCATAGGAAGCGTGAATCCTTAAGTCAATGTCGCGATGAGTCTCGATGTCGCGACAAGAGAACCGAGGTCACAATCGAACAAGAATCGGGCCCGGCTACTGAAACTACAACAAAAGTTATATTGGGATTAGGCCTAACTGAAACCTTATAAATACGTTAGCTTGCTCCGCAGTAGAAAAGCAAGCCTGAGGCGCATCAAAGGAGATCCGTAGCCTAGGCTTCACTTTTATTTTCTTTTCTTTTCTTTCTTTTCTTTCTTTTCTTTTCTTTTCTTTATTTTAGAGCAGATGTTTGTCTAGTTTTTTTTTTTTATGTTTTATTATTTTTTTGGATTCAATGTTATCAAGTTTTGTCAAGCCGAATACGTATCTAATTTCTTTTCAAAATTACTTACCCGAATGCATCGCCCGCATAGCTGGGATTCGATTATTTCGCCAAATTGCAAACTTATTCTTTTGATCGAAGGATGCCGCCCTGTGATTCAAAGAATCGAGGAACCCAGCTCCATTTAGTGAACATGTAGTCGAATTGATTTTTCCTATAATTATATCTTTGTTCATTTCGGCTTACGAATTTACTTTTAGATTATGAGTTTATTGATTTTTTGGATTCGACACGCCACTATACCCGTTAAGAATCAAGGCTGCTACTCTAATTTCAAGGAGGTCCTCCATAAGTGACATGTGAAGATAATCCCGGGAGTAATGTACATTTCTTTGAAGGTATACTAACCTCATGGTTAGGACATCTCGAGCTTGTGATTCACTTTATAAGTCCTCTTCTACCAATAAGAACGAGTTGAACGACTTATCTATTTAAACAAGGTAGATTTCACCTCACCCTGATAGCGAGGCCAATCCCGCGGTTATCGAGATCCAATCAAGGTGCGCCTGATCTATTTTGTTCTGAGAAGAGTAATTTGGAAGCTGTATATCCTCTTGCTCGAATCGAATCAAGCTAAGGTACAAATCATAAATGGGTGCGAAGATTGCAAAGAAAAATACCCACTTAAGGAAGTTCTGATATATGAAGTATCTGCTCTAATTCGAGAGAATCAGAAGAAGAGATAACAAATGGAGCTAGTGGAGAGATCCGGGGCCGCACTACAAAATGCCTTGGACAGATTTTTTTGAAATTTTGAGATAATCTAAGAAATCAATCTTATGGAACTAAGGTGAATTGGGATCGTCACTATGACTGCTTCTTGATGTGTTCTAAGTGATAATCGTTCAGTATTCATTTTTTTGTAGGAAATCATTTCTCATTTGGTTTATTTTTACCATTTTGAATGGTGTTCATTTCTTTGAATCATTTATTTCCCACTTTCTCATGTTGAAACCTGATCAATTTATATCCAAATAGTGCCACTTTGTGGAATGCAGGCTGATTAAAAATTTTAGATCATGGGGATCGGGAGCATTCGGACTTAAGTCCATTTTGACATTTGCCGACTGTGCACTACACTTCGACCAAAACCAATAAATTAAATTGTTCTACTCTAAGAGATTTTTGTTATGGATAAGATGATGTCAATATCAAGTTGGATGGCAATCGTTGTTCGGGATTAGTTAATAGTCCTTGGAAAATAGTGTCATAATTTGTATGTATTTTGGTCACAATAAGTTTTACAGGACACATCTGATAGTAGTCCTTCAAAGATAACGTTATAATCTCTGCATGCACAATCTTAATGCATAAATGTGAAAACAATTGCAGCGGGTCTAGCCATCAGAAAGTTTTAGTATGGCCATGTTTTGGATCAAGGATTTAGTAATCAATATTCAGATGAAAGAACAGAAGCCATTAATTTGACATTTTAAAGAAAGAATAAAATAGCATTAAGTGAAGGACTTTTTTGAAGATCGCCTTTAACAAAACCATATTGGTACAGTTTGTTTATCAGGCTAATCCTATTGATCCGCGTACTGGATTTCCGTAAAGATGTGTTCTCTATATAAACATAGACAAGATATAAAGATTGACTGATGAGCCAACTGTTGAACAAAAGAAAAGACCCTGAGAGCACGATTACCATGGAGAATTCTATGGATCCATTCATCACAAATGTTTAAGTACAGAGCCATAATCAATGTAATGATTTTAGCTCGAACCAAGATCGACATAAACTATGGTCCAATGTAAATCAATTGGCCGTCATTCCACCGAAAATCCCAATGAACACTTGAAGCTTATAACTGTACCAATTAAATTAATGTGGTTTAGAAATGATTCAATCCAAGCATGTTCCTCATTCTCTTTAATAGATATGGTTGTAAACATGGTTTGAATCTCACCATATGAAATTTATAATACTACTGAAGGAGCGATGAGAGCTTATTCTCAAGAAATTTCTTAATCCCAATTACTTCGAACAAAGAAGGAAATTACTTAATTCAAACATAAAAGTAAGAGAAACATGTATGCGATATAAGATCTTGCCTGAATACAATGACATAGCCTCCTTATTAAATCTTTCAGAGAAACGGCAGAGCCGAAGAGAGTAAAAAGAAATGTGATGGAAAATCATTACCATAGAGGCCAAGTCTGGATGCATTGATACATTCGGGTTGAAATGAAAATGGTGTCCAACTAAAAAGCTAAAACGAAGCAGAGCTCTGGAAAGAACAGAAGATTGCAAATACAAAGAAGAACTCAAATCATGTGAGAAAAGTCAAACATATGACTAGGAATAAAAAGGAGTTTCAAAATTTTCTCACTTTTATTTCTGAATGGTAATAGAGTTGAACAATTGTTAGGATTTTATATTGGAAGCAGCATGATTGCCAGTCAGGGAATTTATTTTTATCTTGCATGAATGCTTAACTATTAATATGCAGAAATAATAGAATTAATAATTTCCACGATAAAAAAATAAATGGAGTTGTGGCTGTTTTGATATTTGAAACAATCAGGATATTGTTTAATGGATTGTTTATTGTTTACATAACATCGTCTAAAGGGTTAACCAATGATGAGAGAATGAAGAATAATATGGAAGAAAGCCAAATTAATGAAATTTAGTCATAACCTAAATAAAGAAACATTCTCAGATAATTCCAATACCAGAACTGAGCACCGCACTTCGTGAGCTAATGTCTAGACTTTATGGCCCATTAGTTAATGTATTAACTCTCAAAAGGCAAATGTCAAAACATTAAACCCAAAGGTTCATAGTTTCGCCCAGCGTCCATGGAACTACCACCACCCTAAATTTTAGAATAAATAGTAATAATATTAAAATTAAATCCATCTTTGATCTAATCAATCAGGAATATTTCAAGGAGCATAATTCGGAAGAGAATTAAGAAATTCAAGAAGAACGATCCAAATTCTCCTAAAAGCCTAAAATATGTGTTGAAATATATAGCGGACATAAATCGATGAACTCACTTTAATCCTCCCATAGAAAATCAAGGAATCATAAGACTTTGTTCTTCTCAAGGGCACAACTCACTATAAAAGCAAAGGAGAACAAGGAAAAGAATCGCCACAATAATAAGAGTATGAAGAATGAGAGCAAAGCAAAGGCCCGAGAGGTGAAAACACCGCTTGCAATATTTGAGTCTTGAAAACAAACCGCCTTCCAACGCTTGTTCCATAAAACGGTTTCATCCGGTAGCGCCATGGAAGGGAATATGGATTAAGAATCCATCAACCAAGAAGCTCCAAAGAAAAAGGAGACAGCCCACTTTGTTGAACGACCTTAACGGTCGAATCACTTGAGGAGCCTATGTCCGTGAGCCAAATTGAAGCAATGCTCTCGGGAGAAGATATAGGATTTTAGAGCAGAAATAGAGTTTTTCCTTTGAACTTAGGTGAAAAATGTCAATGAAACACTTAGCAATATCAAGTCTTTGATATTTGAATGAAATTTCATGAAATCAAGGCAACTTTGCTGAGTATGAATTGTGGCTGTGCTTCATATAGTTTACTTTCTCGCTAGGAAATCTTAATAATATTGCTCTCATCTAATTTATTTTAAAAAATCAATTAAGAATAAAACAAATTATAATGAATCGGAATTGAATGAAGCAAAGAGATTAGAAATGAGTTAAAATGTAGAATAAAGGCCAAATACAATGATTGAAACATAAAAAAAAATCATTTATATCTAACTATAAGTCCTGAATTAAGTGAAGGTAATATAAGAGAACAAAACATATTTTGAGTTTGTAAAGTGTTCACTGTAGATCAAGGAACCTCATGAATGTATCAATTACAATTTAAAATACTCATTAAGAAAATAAAGCCACACTCTATGGTTAGGTCACAATCGTTCTCAAACTAAATTCTAGAATCTGTTATTGTCAATGAATAAACCTAAAGAGCTGCTACCAATAAGAGACATGTTTATCTTGACACTTGAGCCACTTAATCATCCTCACCTATATGCCATAAGATACTTGAATTATAATAATCAATTCAATGTTTATTTTTTCAAAATAAATCCAATGAAAACCCCAAACTCATCTAAGAAATCAATCCTCCAAGAAAGAACCTATGATTACCCAGAAATCAAGAGAAGTAAGAAATAGCTCAGGGAGAGATAATGATAACTCAAAAAAGTGGAATGAAAGAAAAAGAGTTATTTTAAAATGCACAAAAGAACGCTATGTAGAGCAAGTTTCATCTCAGGGCCTAACCCTGAATCAATTAAGTTCTGTGGGTGTTTCAATGACTAGTAACTAATGCTATCCTGCATGGAGCCAATAACCCAGTGCTCGCAAGATGTTAGAAAGCCTAAAAAGTTAAAATATCACATCCTTAAACTATGACAAAACAAAAATTCTCAAAGAAAACATAAGAAAAATAAAAATATGGGTTTCAATCAAGAGATTGGAAGATGTCCCAAACACATTGGGCTTAGGTTTTTATTAGAGAAACTACATAAGAAGAAAGTGTGAAGGAAGAGAGAAAAGTGGTCAGACTAAAATTCTCCATCCTCACCTACCCAAGCCTAAATGTCTGAGGTCAAAGACTCATCATTTTGGAAGCACAAATAAACCACTCACATTAGTGATCATATGAAAAACAAACTTATGGAATTTGGAAATATGGAAACAATCAAAACGTGAAGGGACTTGTTGTCTAATTTTGTTATGAAAATGAGAAAGGAAAAGAATTCATTATTCAACAGGATTCAATGATTATGTTACTAAACACTTCAGCTAGTTCATACCTCATGAAAAGTAGAAACTAACCTTTGAACCGGATTTGGGAAGCTTGATATATGCAAAATATAATGTAATTTTGCATTTCGAACATAAATTGAATACCACCCAGAAAATGTAAATGTCCTTTTTGTTCGATAAAACAAATCTTCTTTTTCTTTCGCTTTGGTGATACAAAATTTTAAGTTCGGGGAGTTTGATGGGAGCCAAGTCATTTCTTTTAGTCCATTTTTATGTCTGATTGCTTAAATTGAATAATGAATATACATAATTATAAAGAAACTCACCAATTTATTACATGCAAAGAAGCGTAAGAAGAAGCGTAGAAAATGCGTAATATGGATAAAAATGTCGGGAATATGGAGCAGAATGAGTTAATCGGTCATCAAGATGTTATTCCATAAACACAGTCAAAGTCGCTGCATCAGAAGATTGAAGAATTTGATGCAGTCGCTATGCTGTGGAACGCAGCGATAGGCAAAACAGGAAGGAGCGTAAATTAAAGGAATGATGTCACATGAACGGCCAGTCATCGTGGATCGCACAATCGGGCAACAAAGAGTAATAAGTATGCCTTACGGCAAAGACTGGCGTCACACTTCATAACAACTGGTTTGCAGCAAGAGACTTACGTCGTTTTTACATCAAGAGGAGATCAAACGGGCGCTTTTAAACGACAGGTTGATGTCATGCTATCAGGGACACCCGCTCGCGAAACACACTATTGGGCGGATAAATGCCATAAGAAAACTGAGGTCGGCGATCATGGATAAATCAGCGGGAAGGGTGAGGCCGGTTTCCATGTCGCGACAACATCCCGACATGTCGCTACATCGTGATCGTCCGCCATACTGTAAAGGCTAGACTAAACGGAGGTCGCGATAGTCATGATGCCGCGGTTACCACAAACGACGCCAACCCAAACCTCGCGATAAGATTGCGTCGCGGATTAACCCGAACGACCGGGCCTATAGGAAAGCAGCATCCGTCACGCGCCGCGGCTGGCTGAGTTCCAGCGTCGCCGCATAAGAGAACCGAGGTCAGCAACCCATCAGAGAATTGGCCCGCTACTCTCCCGCCAAATCCACAAAGAAAGTTATATTGATTAGCCCACCCTGGAAACCCTATAATACAAGAGCCATTCGTAGAGAAAAGCAAGCTGAGGCGCATCAAAGGAGAGATCTAGGCAGCCTAGGTCAATTTTTATTTTCTTTCTTTTCTTTCTTTTCTTTCTTTTCTTTTCTTTTCTTTATTTTGTGTTGTGATGTCGTCAGTTTTTTTTTTATGTTTTATTATTTTTTGACTTAATGTCATCGCTTTTGGCTGCCGAATACATGTATTCATCTTTTCAAAATTACTACCTGAATACCAAAGTCTGTATAAATTTCGGGGATTCATTATTTCGCCACCAGCTATTCTTTTGATCGTAAGGATGTCGTCTGTGGATCAGTGAATTATAAACCACTTCATTTAGTGAACGTTGTAGTCGAATTGATTTCTTTCCCCAGAGTAATTTTGGTAAAAGATCTTGTTCATTTCGCCACGAATTTACTTCCGATTTATGAGTTTACGATTTTGATTCGAATATCGCTTACTATACCCGTTAAGAATTACCATTTTAATTTCCTCTAAGAGTATCCTCCCAGTGACATGTGAGCACAATCCTGAGTAATGTACATTTCTTTGAAGCCGTATACTTCAACTCGTTATTAGGATCCTCGAGCCAGGAGTTCACTTAGATGTCTCTCTCACTAAAGCCAAGAACGAGTCAGAACGACTGTCTATTTAAACAAGCAGATTTCACCTCACCCCAGATAAAGAGTCAATCCGTGTTAGCCGGGTATCCAAACTGGTGCGTTGACTATTTTCACCTTTATAGTTATAATTCTGAAGTTGTAGTGTCCTTGTTTAATCTACAACTTGGGAGCCATGTGCATACCATAAAACAAAAGCAGCACAAAAAGAAAATTACCCAGCCAAGGAAGTTCTTTAAAAGTAGTTATTCCTGCTCCCCGTAATCTGAGAGAATCCAGCAGTTACTAAAAATGATGGTAGATCCAAACAGACTAATAAATGCCTGGCGTATTTTGAACTTGAGATAATCATGAAACTAATCAAGGAGTGAACTACGGTGAATTGACTGCTCACTATGACTGCTTTTTGATGTGTCTTCCATATAACCTGTCAGATTCATTTTCTAGGAATTTATTTTCCCTTCATTTGTTTTATTTCAACATTTGAATGTTCATTTCTTCTTGAACTATTAGATTTCATTTTCGCGTCGAAACCCGACAACGGCGGGTCCAAATAAATATTTCGGTAGCTGGGTAGTTGATGAAAAATTCTCGATCTCCGTGGGATCGATATCCGACTTAAGTCCACTTATTATTTGGTTGACCAGGCACTTGCGGTAATTTCACCAAAACCAATAAATTAAAAAATCGTCACCAAGAGATTTTTGGTTATGATATGATGTCAATGCTCACGCAGAACGCGTCGATTAGTTAATAGTCCTCGGGAAGCCATGTCATAAATTTGTATATGTATTTGTCACAACAAACTATACATCGTTCAAAGGAGTCTCCGTTGGTGGTCCAACGACGAGGAACCATATACGCACCATTATAATAAGAAACAACAAACATCCACAACATCGAAAGATCATCATATTCAATGATCTTCCCACGCCGCTTCCCATCATCTTCCATCATCTTTCGTGTCATCATCAATCAGCGCTTCGCACCTCGCTTCGTCGCCCGAGTTTCGATCCACGCATCATTCTTCAATATCCCGGATCCATACCGACCGCCAATGACGCGCATCTTCTTCTTTGTGTATCCTAACGCGCACCACCAAACTTCGACGCCACGATTTCAATCTTCTCGTGTTGAAGAGCCCTTTTGAGCTTCCGCGACTTTAATCATACATCGCTAATTTCCAATGTTATGCTTATGAGCTCTTTTGATACCAGCTTTTCTATTGGTCGTGACTTGTTCTCGCAAAGATCTCTACGCGATGTCGCATGTGCCAAATGACGCCACGATCATTTCGCAGCCCGATGTCGCGACCACCGTAGACGCCAGGACTATCTTTCTGAGAACTCTATGTCGCGCGATCATCGGGCTGACGCCGCGACCTTTCCGCAATCGTGAATTGATGTTTACCATCAACACGCCGGCATCTTCCATTTTGTTTATGTCTCTATCGGCCCTAACTATTCGCACTTCTATAAGTTCGCTTTGAAAATTCGTCGCAATCCTCGTTCAATGTCATCACCCCGGCGTTCATCGCGCTTTTTCACTCGCCGCGACTCGGCGGTGTCGCTGACACGCGTCTCAGTTTCTTCATTAGTTCCCGGTCGCCCCGACGGAGTTTCGGAAGGTCGTTTTATGGCTTCGTAGATAGCCTCGTCGCGACTTCGGGCGGCGGTATCACGGCTATCATTGCGCTCCCGGTGTCGCGACATCGCAAATGATGTCGCGACATGAACTTCGCATTCGACCGGCTTTTAACTTCACCAAGTCATATTTTTGTCTCAACCTTTCTCTTCAGTCACTAATTTTTGTTCACTCTTCGCCTTCTTCAAAGCCAAATTTGTCAAAAGCCATTACTTGAAATCGCTTGAACGGCGCCCGCGACTTAAATTCAGCTTTGACTTATCACAGAAGCCGATTTATGATTTTGCTAAAATTTGATTTTCAACAGAGTTTTCGCAATTTTGGAATTTGGGTCAATTATCGCTTCGCAGACACCATCATTCTCATTATAAACTCAGAGTGTATTAAAAATCTCATGAGTTTTTTTTTGGATTCATCAACCATGCACCCACACCGACTCGACGCGATGTCACCAGGCACATGAATGCAATGATGCCACTCATATAATCAATTCACGGTTCATACACAATTATATTTCAGATAATTCAACCACTCATGTTAATACATCAATTTAGCGCATCAAATATATCATTTTCCATGACAATCCATGTCATCCAATTTAAGGAAGAGTTTTGCAAACAACACACATGGACAATTTTAGTCCTACTGGTCAGTCCGAATCGTTGCGACAAATTAAACAAGAAGTGGGCTGGCTGTCCGAAATCGGGTCTAAAAATTCCAAAGATTCGATCCCACTAAGGACCGGGAACTCACATTGGCCAAATTTCAAACACTCCAAATCCACAATTTGCATGTTATTCAAGTATCAAGCAATAACACAAATATCATTTTCATCTCAGATTGTTCGATCATTCCAAACTGTCCCATAATTTCCAGCATTTTCCCAATTTTCTACAATAACATCAAGCAATTTTTACATGACATTTTCACCAAAAATATTCTTACGGATCAAATACGCCCCATGTCCAGCCGTGGATCGCCCAAGGGCTGCCCCCATCTTCCAAAGATGCAAATTCCCTTTTCTCGGGATTAAAATGTCGCCGTCTGACCTCATAGCTCCCAAACAACGCCATTTTCTTTCATGGCATTTTAAATAAGAAGTAAATTGGCAGCAGTAAGACCCCCATTCCGCTTGCCTAAACTCCACAAAATCGGTGCCTACAAGTAGCCCTGTTATAGAAAGCAATCTCGCTTAAAATTACTGAATCGACGGTCCGATCGCTGAAATCTAGAGAGAAGTTGACTTTCTCTCTCTAAATCTATCTCCTCCACCGCCGAGATTTCCGGGTCAAAACGAGGTGTTCTTTTTTCTTTCATTATCCTCCTCTCGCTCCTTCCGATTATTGCTACTGTCATCGCATCATTATTATTTTGATTCCTTATCCACTATCCTCACTTTGATTTCTCCAATGGCAGAAGATATATAAAGATCATCATTGTTATAATAAATGATAATAAAGAGGAGAACATCACGCCAATGTGGTCCAACCCATGGCCTCACAATTTGAGCTCATGTTTGACTATTAACTCAGACATGACATCGCAGACCTCTCGAGCCACCTGGGCCAAGTGTTCCGCACTCACCCTGCTGTTTCAAAAAGTGAAATTTTGACTCATTCTCGGAATTCGACGTGGTAGCTGATTTCATGAGATTACTGCAACTGAAGTCCGTTTATCATCCAGATCTAAAAATTCGATTTCATTCCGAATTACATTTTATCATTTTTCAAAAAATTAGTATTTTCTGGGGTCACACTACTACTTATGACGCACTAATTTCATCCTAGAAATATTGATATGTCCAAATTCTTCATTATGAAAAATTATAAAACCATGATCACTGCTTCACACCAGAAATACAAAATTGAGTATCATTTAAAATTCATCGAAACATGAAATTGTAAATCGCGTAAATTCATCAGACACAAAATTGGATATAATTATATAAATTCATCAGAGAAACACGAAATTACAACCATGTAAATTCGATAGAAATATTTCAAATGCAAACTGGGTGAGCTTAAAATTAAATTCTAGAACTATTTATTATCGTAAAGTAAACAATGAATGATGTTAGACATAAGAAATATATACATTAACACTTAATATCATTAACACATAAACACTTCATGCACATAAAATTCCAACAAAATGAATGCAAACATTCCTTGATTAACATATCAGGATTTATTTGAGACCAACATTTTTAAAGGTTGCAAATTACGGCGATCAGGAAATATTGTTGTTGAACGAAGAATGAGTCATCGTATCAATTATAGTATTACCTCGCCCAATCGCCAACAACTGAACTACACTAAGATCGAGAAAAGGAAACATTATACCAAGATTTATGACACAAAACGCCACAAGAAGACGCCGAATCACTAAAAAAACGTATCGCGCTGAATAAGAGATCACAAAGATATTGATAGAAAGAGATATAGATAGCATCTGGTGTCGAATGACCAAAATCATCATCCTCATTGCTTAGAGAATATGAGTGGATATAAGAGAAAATTGAGATAAAAGAAAGATAGGGTTGAGTATAAATGTATAAATATATTAAAAATCAGTAATATTTTTTTATTTTAATATTCTCTAATATGGGTATAAGTTTATTATTATTTAAATGTGAATAGCCAATGAGACCGACTCAATGGTTAAAGGATTGCATGGGGTATAAGGAAGAACTGTCTGAGGTGTTCATGATTAGAATACTACAACTTGCTATTGCAAGGTGAATAAACAAAAATATGAATAATTTTAAAATAAAATTTATTTAGATTTATATCAGTTAATTTTATTTTTAGAAAATATGATAGTATTTTTACTAAACATTATAAAATTTATAAAGAGAGTTATTTATTTTAATTATTTTCAAATTGAGATAGATGCCTTTTAAGGCAAGGTTGGAGCCATATGGTATCTAGGGTTCATTCCCCGACAATGGAGTTATCTTCTCGCTTATTCTTTGGCTTCTCAAGGCCTTTTTGGTCTCATGCTGCCTATTAAATAATCAAGATGTAGTACAGCAAAACACCTTAATTTATGTTTTTGTTTAATTGGTTATGAAATGAATTTTTTTTTTTTTTTTGAATTGTAATTTGTAAATAAGCAATTTACCTTTGTAATAAGCAAACAAAATAGAAAATAGATCGAAACAAAAATAAAAACACATTTGAAATAAAAATTTTAAAATTCAAAAATAAAATTGTTGAATGTATAGAATCAACCAAATATAAAATGTGAGCATTAAGAACTTGAAATAAGATAAAAATAAATAATAGCAAGTTGGTAAATCGCATTAAATAGGTGTGAGTGCATGGTTGGTAAATCAACACCTGCCAAAGCTCTGACATCGTGGGCTTGCTAAATGGGACGACGCCAAACAATCACACCTGCTGATTGTCGGTGAGGAAATGTTGGGTATCGCAAGTCGATAGATCCCTCAAGTGAAATAACTGACATACGTACATAAATCCCAACCACAAAGCTCTCTAAAGGCTCATATTGGCGGGTCATGCAGACACCAAAATTCACTACCCACAAAAAGGCGCATGGAATTTGAATATAAAATTATCAATGTATTGATCATCTAAAAGATTTCGTTTATAAACAAATGAAATTTGTTTTGAAATGATAATTGGATGTCATCCACAATGAAGCAGTTTTTCACACGGGCTTGTAAGGCAGTCAGGTGAGGAGCCTGTGAGACTGAGTGCATGGTACATGATGAGTCTGATCTCATTTCATGGTATGTACATGTAGGATTCCATATAGAATTGCATGTTCTTATTGAACGTGATTGTGAAATGCGGTTTTGACATTGTGCTGTGCACTTGGCGGGAGTGGTATATGAGGTATTCTCTACTAGGTGGCTCACCCTTTAGCTGGAAAAATATTTGGAAAAGATGTACTGACCTGGTGAAGAAAGGCCATCCGAGGCCGTGATCAGAAGAAGACCAACATGTGGCCTTGATATTCATTTTTGTAAAATACGATTAAGGCTCAAAAGGCTTAGCCTGCTTATTGGGTGTGATTTTGAGCACTTTTGTGTACTAATCCGCATCTAATTAACCCACCGTACATTAAGGTCCCCGCTATTTTATCGATTCTATTTTGTGGCTAATTTTGTGTTTTGCAGTCATTTAGTTTCAAAATTGTTGAGTCGATCCAAGCACTAAGAATTCGAGTTGAACCCAAGATTGGCAGACGGGTGAAACAAAGAAGGAAAGAAGAGTAGAAAATGCAAGAATTGAGCCCGCAAATTTCGCAACTCAGAATTTTTCGCAGCCGCAAAATCACCTCCCGCCACCGCTCACAGCCCCGTACTATTCACCCTTTCTTGCGCTTTTCGCGGCCCTTTGACTCTTTGCTCACTTTTTGGCTTTGCTTCCAAATTACTCTATGGAATGAAGATATTCATGTAATTCGGTAATTTTGCTTGTCTTGGTGGCTATATGTTTACCTGTACACACCGTAAGGGACTTTTTTTGGCAGAATGTACCTGGGCGAGAGTTTTCTCCCGCCGCTTCCTTTTCTCCCATTTTCTTTCCTTTTCTTTATTTTTCACCGCTAAACACCCTCGAGGATGATAACCAAGATGGTCAAGCAAACCCTCCATCCCTGAAGGATGAGGGCTATGGTAACGCTGAGGTAAAATTTTATTCTCCGTTTTTAACACAAGCAGCTATTAGCATTTATGCTTCTATCTTCAATCTAGGTTTAAATCCCCTGAGATGCCTTCCACTGACCGATTTGAAATCAGTTCAAGTGGATGCCTTTTTTCATTGCAGATTCACTAAGATCTCTGCTATTGTCTTCTATGGATTTTAGTATATCAGGGACATGTTTTCATTGTCCGGAGGTCATGCTCAATAAATGCTTTGTTTCAAAAGGAAAATTGTTAGGGTTTAGGGGATTTTAAAATCCAAATGAAGATCTAATGAAATGACTATGTGTCATCCTCCTCAACGAGGAAAAGGACCTCACAACCTTCATTTACCTTAGGACCCCAACCTAGTAGCCCGATGCTTCCAATGAGTTCTTTTTCATTTTTCTTAATTTTATTTTCAGCCCGCAAACCACCTTTTTACTCCATTATTTTTACAAAACCCAAAATCCAAATTGGAATTCACCATTTCGAATCCTCAATAAGTCATTTAGGTGAAGAAAACTCACCCCCGAAGTTCGACCCTAGAGCCGCTATATCGCAGTGAGGCTAGCTGCAGCAGAGAAGGTATAGGTTTATAAATTTTGTTGGTTCGGAGTTGCTTAGCTACACGTTTACGTGCGAATCAAATATATTAGAATAAAATAGTGTTCATATATGATTTTGTATAAGAGTGTTGTGATAAACTCTTAAGGACTATTGTGACATAATCGTAACATATTTTGAGTATGGTTGAAAGGGTCCGATGGGGCTACTTTTACTCATATAAATGAGTCTCGATGAATATGAGACACCTAGTGTGTATCGCAGCGATACCCATAGGTATTCCAGCATGGGTCGGTCGGGTTAACGAGACCCCTTGGTTTTCAGGGTGTCACACTATATCAAATATAGGTATTCGAATACCTAGGGCTTGATGGATGTGGGTCTAAGTCTTTAGATTCATTGAGTTCTGGTGTCACGCTTATATGATCGAAACGAGGTAAGGATTACCGTAGGGTTTGATGAGCACGTTTAGGACCATTGCATTCATTGTGTGCATTTCATATTTCAGGCCTAAATGTGCCACACATGATTCGTGTCAGGAGGTTGTGGTGAAGTATATACATGGTGAATTGTATATGTGGGAAAAGAGGAACACTAGGGTTAGAAAACATAACCCATGGTTCGACAAGAACAATCTAGATGGTCTCGGATGTTGAGGTTGTCTACTGAGCGCACATGCACTACTAGTTAAACAGGAGAAAAAGGAATCTCAATTTTCTATTTGACAAGTGTAAATGGAAAGTCGAGGAAGAGGGCGTAGAGGCGGTGGACAGGGCAACAACCAACCACCACCGGCCTTTGATCAACAAGCCTTCATGGAGGTTATTAGTGTTGCGACGGCTACCATTGCGCAGGCGAGCATTGTGGCTACCACCATTGCACAGGCTAGTGAAAATGTGGGCCAAGGAGGATCAAGTAACCTCCAGAGGTTTAAGGCACATCATCATCCAACCTTCAAGGGAGGAGGAACCCATGAAGCCGATATCATTGGTTCCGGCAAGTTGGCAAGATTTTGAGTTATAGAGGACACCTCCGACTCCGAATAAGGCTAGTCAGATCTAATTAGAGGATGAATCCCAAGTATGGTGGGATTGGGTCAAAGCCTCGAGGAACTTGGAGGCAATGACATGGGAAGAATTCAGTGAGCTCTTCATGGGCAAATATTTCCCAGCATCTACACGACATGCAAAAGCTAAGGAGTTCCTAGAGTTGAAACAAGGAACGATGACGGTGTTTCTAATGCGGGCTAAGTTCACCGAAATTAGCACGCTCGATGATTATAAAGTGAGGAATTGAGATGTCGGGAAATTATCCATCCAGGGTAAAATTGGGGGACTCATCTTGCAAGATATGGACTCGATGGTCAGGACAGCTATGTCCATAAAGAGGGAAGTGGATGACGCACGGAGCATCCGGGATGCGGGAAAGAAGATAGAGGGAAGGAGAGTCAATTCTCTTATTCTGTCGAAAAGAAGTAGCACTCGCCCACGAGGGTTTCAAAGACAAGGCCACAACTACTAAAATGCACAAAGACTGGCCATCCCAAGATGGGAGGCACTTCAAGGCTCCTAGCTAGCTAGGGCAGAGGGTGTGTTTCCAATGCCACCAGCCTAGACACTTAAGACGGGATTGCCTTATGAAACCGAGGAAAAATTCAATTTTTCTGAAAAAAGGGCAAAATGGTAATTATCGGTAATAGTGCAAGTGGAAAACCTATAATTTTTCTAGATCTCAAATGATGAAACGAACTTCACCGTTGAATTCCTCTCATAAAAACTAGTTACCTAGTCGAATTTCGTTGGATTACGAGACAGTCGAAATTTCATGTTTTTCGAGGCACCGGGTGTCGGGTGACACATGTAGTGGTGCCACATGGTATGATCATGTGGATGCCACATGAAACCTTAGGAGATGGACACATGGCATGATAACCATGTGGTGTAGCAAGTGAACACATGGTACTTATTGGAATGGCTCAGAGCCAAGGTGTCGTCTATGAGGAGAGGAAGAAAGGTGAGATGCTTCCTCCTCACTGGGATAAGACAAAAAAAAATGAGGGAGAAAACAACAATTCGGTGGGATAAAAACCAAAAAAAGAAAAAAAAGAGAAAAAGAAAAGGAAAAAGGGACAAGTGGCATGTGAAAAGAAGAAAGGAGGAGTGTGGGAGGAAATTTCCCACTTTGATCAAGTCGAGAGAGAGGTAAAAAGGAGAAGGAAAACGTGGGAGAAAGGAGAGAAAGGGAAGATGTGAAAAGAAGATTTTCTCGACATTCCGACGGCTCCAAATCTCGATACCCGAGAATTAAAGTTATCCACAGCTAACGAGCAAAGCTGGGTACCAAATCGAGTTTTCATCAAACTCCAAGAGGTGGTGTTTTCTCCATCATTTATCTTTGCTTAAGGGCCATTCAATGGATATTTGGTACAACTCTAAGCATAGGGCTGGCTCCATGACAGTTCGAAACGAACTATGGGTGATTTAAGACCGCTTTATCGGCCAGACTATTTCCTCTTGAGCCACTGCTTTGGGAACCGGGTAAGAATCGAGGTCACGCGTATATGTCAAAATTGATTGATGGTTTGAACTAGAACGGTTCATGGCTGTGAGGGACGGAGTTGTACCCTATTTTTTGGATCCAAGATCTCGGATCATTATCTGTATAAGCTATTGTTTACGGAATGACAAATGAAATTCTCGTCAGGAATGATGTTAATATTTGCTTATTTGATGTGTTAACATGGATTACATGATGGATGTAAATTATATGTAGAAAATATGATTATCCATGATTTATTGATGTTGCATGTAACTCTCATCATGCATGTAACATGAATTGGCATGAAATGGCATTCTGCATTGCATATGCACAGGGACACCGCATAGTATTGGGTGTGTGTGCAAGGTTGTGGTCATTCACCATTCTTGGTGAATGGGTGGTGAGCTCATTAATGGGACAACGTCCAAGAAAATGAGTTTCACGGCGATAGCATGAAAAGAAAAATACGATGTTGATCTGAGCAGTTAGTGATACCCTGTGGTGAAAGACCCAGCGTTACTGAGCGACATGATCACCGGTGGTGAAAGCCAGTCAAAAATGTCGAAAAGGCGTGCGACGTCCTGAAAACCCGAAAATCCGTGGCCCACAAATGTATAAACACACGGGAATTTATTAAATCAAATGAACATTAGAGGTTTGTCCAATGGGTTATGAGTTTTAAAAAAAAAGGTTTTGTTTTGAAGAAAATGATCATTGGGTGAAACACCAATGATAGGTTTTCACACTTGACAATTGCATGTGTGAGGGAATCGGTGAGGACTCGGGACATGGGATAGGATGAGTCACATTCTCATCCATGGCATGTAGACATTCGAGTAGAAATGTGCATATTTTTACTTGAATGTGTAGCCTTTCTATCAGATGATTTGAGGGAGTAGCCTCATAGAGAATTCATCGGGCATTACTCACTGGTCATGGGAAAAACATTTAAAAGGAGGTACACCGTGGAGGTGGACACATTTGAGGTCTTAGTTGGGAACAAAGCTGACGGCTTTATATGTAATTGTAAAATTATGGACAATGAACCAGCTTCTATTTATGTAAAAGAAAAGAGTTGTAATTAAAATCATTTTGTATTATTAATACAATTTGACAAGGTTTTTCCTGGTTTCATGTTGCCTTTGCAATAAAAAGATTATTGTATATCGAATTTAGGGTGTTTAGAAAAAAAAAAAAAAAAAAGGGGTTGGAGATGCAAGAAAGGCCTAAAAAGTGGCTACTGCATGTTTGCGTCGCGACAGGAAATTCCTAGTCGCGAAAGAGTTCTTATCTGGTTCTATGTCACAACAGGAATTCCTGTGTCGCAACATGGTTATTAGATTTTAAGCAATAGAGCCGTCACAACATGACTTTCTTTGTTCCAACAGGGGTTTAAATTCTATGTTGTGACAATGTCGCACAGAGGGTTTTCGTGACCGAGATGCGCATTGCAGAGGCAGTGTCGCGATGCAGTTTCATTTCGTAAGGAATTTCATGTTGAGACAGAGTATTTTATGTCACGACCGAGTTTGGTCAAGACCAAGGGTTGTTCTTATCACGACAGGGCTGGCGTCGCTTATGTCGCAACAGACCATTTTATGTCGCTAAGGTAGCTCCGCAGCGCTATAGAAGGTTTCGGTCGTGACAAGATACTTTAGGTCGCAATGCATCGCCTAAGACAAAAAGGGTTTCGCCGCGACAGTATTCTGTTTCGCGACAAGGTGTGGCCAAGACCAAGGCCTTGTGTCAGCACAAAGCAGCTGTGGTCGCGGATAAAGCTTATCGAGCTAGCTGAATTTATGTCACGACAACATTTCATAGAGTGGTGTTGTGACAGAGTATTGTATGTCGCGACCCAGTCAGCTAGGAATATGAGACTTCTTGTCGTGACAAAAGGGTTCTATGTCAAGATAGAGCTTTCATGGAAATGAGTTTTCCTCACGTGATAGAATGCTTTGCGTCGCAAATGTGGTTACAATGATGGAGAGATTCTAAGGTCGCGGGACCGCTTATTTTATGTCACATGTAGTCAGCTGTGAGCGGAGAATTTATGTCGCAACAAGGATTTTTATGTCAGAACAGAAAGGTCAATGGCGGAAGGCTCAATGGATAAAGCCGGGCGTGAGAAGGCCTGAGCGCGATTTGTCAGCAGGGAAAATGGATGTTGCAACAGAGGGAGACTGTGCACACATTGGCGTTTCCTCGGGGCACATGATGGGCAAGACGTGACGATAGGGGAATTTTATCGTGACATAGAATTCTATATCGCAATAGACTTGGACAGTGACGAAAAAAAAAAAATACCCCTGGGATTTGGGGCGTCACATTCCCTCAGAGGCAGGGATCCTAGAGTTATGGGACACCATAGTCCTAGTCATCAATGGGACATGCATAGATGTAGTTTGTTCCTCCCTACCCTACCATAGGCCAAGGAAGGCAGTATTAGTACCATGTTGTTGCACAAGCACTAACTATTTCGCAAACGGCCCACATGGGCTGGGGCATGGGTCGAGGTTGAGGACAAGGCCTTACAGCCGAGACTTCAAGACCCAAGGGCACAGTCTGGGTTTATTACACCTCCCTCAAACCGAGCTTCTGGGGATTGGTCTAAGTAGTCTCAGTACTTTCCATTATTTCGCTTATGGGTAAGAGTATTATTTGATTCCAATGCATCTCATTCATTCATTGTTGCATCATGTGTGAAAGATTTGGGCTTAAAGGTTGAAACCTTGTAAAAATCGTTGTATGTGATTCTCCCTTGAGAACTAGGGTGAGTGTTGATCAAATATGTCAGGAATGTGAGCTGGCGCATCTCGTGGATACTATCACCGTGACCTCGAGGGTCATGGATACGCCGGAGTCTGATGTCATCCTTGAGGATGATCACTGGACGCATAATATTGAGTCGCCATTGATTGTGATCAAGAGGGAAGGTTGCCGCTACACACCTGATGATGTTTAAAGCAGTTTTAAGGATAAGCATGATCGCGCATCCCGAGTCGCGGTAATGCACTTGGCGGTGACTGCAGCTAAGGTGGCCGTGTTTCCACTGGGAGAGGGTGAGGTGAGATAGGATTTGAATCTACGTCAGGTGATTTGTGAGTACAAGGATGTTTTTCCATGAACTACTCCGATTACCTCCGTGATAGTGGGATGTGTGAAGTATTTAGCTACACCCCGGTGACGCCTATTTCTATGACTCCACATAGAATGGCACTGCTGAGCTCGTGAGCTCAAGGTCCACCAGAGCCTACAACCAATCAAGTGTGAATTATCGACAAGGTTTTCATTAGACTAAGCACTTCAATTTGTGGTAGTCTTTGTTGACGACATCCTGGTTTACTCCAAGTCTGAGGAGGAGCATAAGGATCATTTGAGGATTGTTCTCCAGGCTCTAAGAGAACATTAGTTATATGCCAAGTCTACTGCGCAGCCCGCGCATCGCGCCCGCAGACGGCCTGTGCGTATTAGTCGACTTAGAGAAGGTAGAGGCGCTATGAGTCGAGAGGCTAAGGTCGCCTGAGATACACGCTTGATCAAGGGTACTACAGAGATTTATTCGTAACTTCTCCTTGTAATTAGTCAAAGACCTATGACGAGGTTGACCTCGAAAGATATCAAGTTTGAGGAATGACCTATGCGAGAAGGCAAGGCATTCTAGAATCAAACGAGGCTTACTTCTAGCTCCATTCCTCGATAGTCCGTGATCGGGGACAGGTACATAGTGTACCAGTGATGACGCGCATGTTACACTGATGTTCCAATACTGAGGGTTATGGCTTATGGTTCTCGGTAGTTAAACAACCACGAGCAGAGTTACCCTACGCACGATATGGAGTTGGCGGCCATTGTCTTTGCCTTGAAGATATGGAGCCACTATCTATATGGTGAATAGTTCGAGGTGTTTTAAGACCACAAAAGTCTGAAGTACATCTTCATTAGCAAGACCTCAACATGAGGCAACGTAAATGGATGGAGTACCTGGAGGATTACGATTTCACGTTGCACTACCACCTCGGTAAGGCAAATATGGTGGCTGATGCGCTCAGTTGGAAGTCAAGGGAAGTCTTGGCTAGTGCAACGTCCCAGGGTGGCAAATGATCGAGATTATAGGACAGTTCAGTCTACAGTATAATGATCAGGCTTATGGGACTTTGGGGAGTTTGGTGGCTACGCCTTCCCTACTGAACATAGTGATTGAGGCCCGGGGGCAGGACACAAAGATCGCATCCATCAAATGCTTCTCAGGTACCTAGTGAGGTGACAAGGCTGTAATTCATTCATACAAATGGTGGCCTTCGTATAGGGGCAGATTGTGGTCTCCCGGTCAGATTTATAGTGGCTCTCCGGGAGTTCCATTGCTCTCGCTTTGTGCTCTGGGTGACACCCAAAGGGTACGAAGATGTTTCATGATCTCTATTGCCGCACATTGTGAGTGGGAATGAAAACAAGTCAGTAATTTTAATTGCCGATGTCTCATGTGTCAGCAGGTAAAGGCTGAACACTAGAGGCCGGCAGGGCTACTCCAGCCGTTAGAGGTAGTGGAGTGGAAGTGGGAGCACATTACGATGGATTTTGTGACTCACTTTCCATGGACATCGCAAGGGCATGACGCAATGTAGGTGATCGGATCTGGCCACTAAGCTCATGACACTTTCCGTCAAAAGTGCGCATGACCCCACTTGTAGGCATTCTATAGATTATATATACAAGAGATCGTCCGATTACATGGAGTACCAGTCTCTATCATATCGAACCGGGATCCCAAGTATACAAATAATTTTTGGAAGAGTTTCCTACGAGCCATAGGGACACAATTGATGATGAGCACCACTTTTCATCCCCAGACGGATGGTCAATCGGAGAGGACCATCCAAACATTAGAGGACATGCTACGCGCATGCGTCTTAGATCTTAAGGGTAGTTGGGAAGAGCATTTACCCTTAGTGGAGTTTTCCTACAACAACAATTATCAGGCGAGTATACAGATGGCACCCTGTGAGGCACTATATATGGGAGGCCATGTCGATTTTTGGTCTGTTGGATAGAGGTGGGAGAGAGATCTACTATAGGTCCGGATTTAGTAAAGGACACCTCAAAAAATGTGGACTTGATACGAAAACGTCTTCTCACCGCTTAGAGCTAGCAGAAGAGCTACGCCGACAGACGGCGGCATCCTCTAAAGTTTGAGGTAGATGATCATGTCTTCTTGAATGTGATGCCTAAGAGGGGAGTGGTCAGATTCGGCAAGTGGGGAAAGCTATCACCGAGGTATATTAGACCCTTCGAGGTACTCGAGAGGGTGGGTACAGTTGCGTACCGGTTGGCGTTACCGTTGGGTTTATTGTGTGTTCATACGGTATTCCATGTCTCCATGCTCCGGAAGTACACTCCAAATCCGACTCATGTAGTGGATTGGGGTAAGCTCATTGTTGATGTTGATGAGACCTTCGAGGAGGGACCTGTGCGTATTATGGATTGTTGAGATCAAGTTTTGCGACACAAGACTGTGAGGCTAGTAAAGGTGTTATGGCAGCACCGAGGATTGGAGGAGGCAACATGGGAACACGAAGACACGATGCATGCCACTTATCCTTTCTTATTCAAGGATGAATGTACGTTGTTTAGTCATTTGAAAAACAAAAATGAATGACTGTAATATATGCATGTGATTGTATGTATATGTGCATGTAAATTTCAGGACGAAATTCTTTTAAAGGGGAAGAATGTAAAACCCGGAAAATTGAACTTTTCCAAAAAAAAAAAGGGTAAACACAGTAAACTTGCCGCTATGATACAGGTTGAAAACCTGGAAGTTTTCTTGATCTCGGATGACGAAACGGACCTTATCGTTGGGTTCATCTCACGAAATTTAATTTCCTAGGCGAATTTCATTAATCGCGAGATGGGGCCCGAATTTTACGCTTTTCGAGGCAATCTGCAGTCGAGCAAACACACGGCGAAGCCATGGATGACACATATAATCCATCGTGTCGCCACCGCATGGCAAAGGCCTATGACAGGGACACATGGCGCCATGTGTGTGTAGGGTAATGAGCCGAACCGGAAATAATTATCAAAGGCTCTGCCCGCTCAGAATTTTTGGAAGGGCTCGATTCGCTCGGGTTCCTTTATTTTCTAAAATCCAAGTCGAAATGAGTTCGCTCGAGCTCATCAAGATCGCATTTCGCCGCTCAGCCTTAAGCGAAGCCTGCCGATTTGCGCCTCGGCCTGCCTGCCAGGAGCTCGATTATAAGCTCGCTTGGCGTAGCCTGATAAGGAGTTCGCTTAGAGCCGGCTTAATGGTTTGGTAAGGAGTCTGCGTTTATGAGCCTTCCGTGAAGGGAGTTCAAGGTGAGCCAGTTGAGTTCAAGCGAGAGCTTGTTTATGATCTCTCTCCTCAAAAAAAATTGACAGTTTAGCATCATATACACATCTAAAAAATAATAAAAATACTACACAACTTAATACAAATGTTGTCAATAATAACTAATATATCCAAACTAAATTAAAAGTCAGAACACCAAAGAGCAAAAAAAATATTACAATCATCTTTAAAATTTCAAGAATAATGTTTAAAACAAACATATAACAACTTCAAAATAATCTCTATATCTTCATCTATCGCCATGATCTCTTCCACAGTTCCATGTATTGGCCTCTGAACCTTTCAAATAAAAGCAACATCGATAGTTTATATTTAAAATACACTCCAAATAAAATACAATTAAAGCTTAAAAGTGCCACCTCAAACAACAAGATAAATAATGGGTAACTTTGGAATATTTTCTAATCAACAAATAATAATATACCCAAGTAACCCAACCTCAACTATATGCCAAAAATTAAAGAATATACAAGAAAAGAAATCAACTCCACATTATACCTTAAAGGCAACCTTCAAGTGTGAGGTATTTTAATCTCTTTGAAGTCCTCTTCATCCTATTAAAATTGTAACAATTAGTAAAAAATAAAATAAATATTAAAATTGTAAAACAAAAACTAAAAAATGATGTAATCGATGTACATAAACAATAACAAAAACAAATTCTCAAAATATCAAAATTTAATGTTCCAAAATCATATTTAAACTTAAAATATGATAAAAGTTTGAGATTTTACTTTTCTTTTTCGCTTTTATCCCATAGAAGGCACGTAACCAATCTTCACCACATAATAATACATCTTTAACCATGTCCGTCTTAAAGATGCACGATGTGGTTCAACTCTCCCCGCACCCCGAATGCACTGGGCTACGCTTGTGATCGGAATTGATAAAACATCACATGCCATCTTTGATAACACTCTAAACTCCTTAGAGAGTTCATCTTTCCACCAACCAAGACATCAAAATTTGAATCTTCACAAAGATGAACACCTTCTCTTAGATATATATCTAATTCGCGATTTAACTTGTTCTAATTGATGATTCAAAATGTCTTATATAACTAAAAATTCAAATTCTCACCTATACTTGTTCCCATCGTCACAAGACTAGAAGATTCATTTTGATTCTCACTTTCGCTCTTTTTCACTCACCATTTGCTTATGAGCTTCAACATAATCCCTATAAAGTATGCAAAGTCTCACGTAATAGTTATAATATGTTCAATGCTATCCATCTTGAGAGTAAATCATAGTGGAAACACCACTTAATCAATCGTGATTTTATTTCTGGAGCCCAAAACTACGCTTAGAAATCAACAAATTGTAATCACCCCAATACTTGTCAAATTTATCTTTCATCTCTTCATAACCACATTGAATGTATAAACCCATTTTCAAAGAAGATAGTTTCTATCCAACAACCTCTTGATATTATAAAGCTCGAAGAAACAAATTTGATGTTATATTCAGAACCTACAACAACATGTGTATGGGATATTATCTAGTTGAAATAAACAATTTTAAAAGCATGTAAATCACAAAATTAATTAAGATTAGTCAAATAAAATAATAATACCTGAAATGATTTTTGTAAGTTCATTAAATGCTAAAAGAAAAATTAGAAGTAAACTCAAAGAACTTTCATCCAATCATCCTCACTAGGCAAGAACAAGCACTTGCTTCTCTTTGCATATCTAGAAAACATCTTTGAACTCCAAGGCAGTCGACAACATAAAGAATGTTGCATTCCACCTTGTGCAACAATCAAGAATAAGTTTCTTCATGGCAACTCTTACTCTGCTTCACAATTTCAAAAATATTTAGATGACTCGACCGTGTCACATGCTTTAACACTTTCCCGTATAGTTTCTAATTATATCTCCAATCTTATAACCTGATCTTGGACAAGGAGCGAATATGTGCAATAACACCTACATGGTCAACTTGCCACCAAGAGCAAGTTGATTTTTATAGGAAAGGCTATCTTTTAACATGCGACAGCAAATATCACAAAGAGGCATTATCAACCGTCGTGACTCCAAACTTTCATCAATTTCCATTCAATCCAAACATCATTTAAGGCATCACAAATGGCAACTCCGAATGAGGTGGCTATGAGACTGCCAAAAACCGAGAGTACGCTGCAATTTCCAATTAGAATCTATAAATGGCAAGGACAACCATATAGGAAACCTTTTGATTGGTTGACTTCCATATATCAGTTGTCACACTCACTTTATTTGCACTGCAGATGAAACTTTTCTTCTCCACCTCATAACTTGAAAAGCAATCTTTTCTGCGCTTGCATGACTAACCTTTGATAATGGAGCTAGCCTTCATCAACAAATTAAACACTTCATACTCCACAAAAGAAAATGGTAGCTCATGGACCATGATCAAATGAGATAATATATCTCTGATCTTAGTTTGGTCATATTTAAAATTTTATACTGAAGCTACCATTTCAGACTCTGTTATAGAGGATTTGAGTGTTAGTTCCTTTTGTCCAAACAACTTTGTTTTCCTCATAACACAATTTTCTTTAATGTGCCTAAGTAAGTGAGATGTAGTTCCACCCTTAAGAAGTGTAAATCGCCCCTTGCAATGGATGCACTCAGCCTTTTCTGATTTATCGGGAAGAGTGACTATTTTAAATTCAAACCATACTTGGGAGGTGCGCTTTCTCTTCTTTGCGCAATCACCCCCACCCTCTTCACTACCTTCAACATTTTCAACCCCATCAACACCCAGAGTTGTAGATGATGTGTTTTCCTTATTCAAATTCACATTTTCTACAACGACATCTATAGCATTTTCCATTATAGGAGTTGTTTGTGAATTTTCAGGATAAATATACTAGTAGCATGGTCCGACATCCCGCACAAAGACATAACAAAATAAATTGGAAAAAAACTAAGACATATTTCATATAATTTCAACATGGCAATTGTATATGAAAATTTAAAAAACTTTAAACACCCCAATTCAGCAACAAAGAAATCAATCAAAAATAGAAGAAGACATCTTATCCACACTTTCATTAAAACATTCACTTTGGGGTCTATCATAACAAGTTTATAAATTTTTGATTATATACTAGACAAAAATACATAAGTAAATGATATTAATTAAATATTGGTTGAAGAAATCTTAGTAATCTACAAAAACTTTCATCATGCCAAAATAAAAACCTATACAAACAAAAAAAAAAAACATACAAACCTTATCGGGCTATATAAATTTTGAAGTATATGAAATAGGGCACTCAATGCAAAATTAGTCTACGCACTTGCTAGTAAGAGTAGTGTGGACAAATCTACCAACTCGATCTTAATAAATTTATTTCAGCCGCTGAGTAGATCTTCCATTAAGTTCATACATAACACAAATAAAATGTTAATATAACAAATATATTCATATATAAAACTTCATATACTGCAAGAAATATTATATTTATATATAACGGGAAACAAGTATTTTTTTCTATTCAGTATCGGACGGGGCAAATGTCAGGTACCCTAAACCCAATTCTAACCCGATTACTGTGTTTTTAAGATAAACCCAAACCCACATATATACCCGATAACTACTCCCAACCGTCCCATCAAGCACGCAAGGCCCGAAATACCCACCCCATTGCCATCCCTATGCCTAGATTGGGAATTCAGTTGAAAATACCAAACATTAAAAGTGCATAAACCAAACAACCAATGGATTTATATAGATAGAAAGATGTTTAAAGGGTGAATACATTAAAAGTGCATACCCCATACCCAAAGGCTATAGGCTTCCAAATGTCAATTCCATGATATGAGTTCAGTCAGATTCATTCTTCGAATGCATTGGCATTTAAAGGACACAAAGGCAATCCATCCAATGGTCTAACAAAATTAAAATCAAGATCAAAAGAAATAAATAAATATGAAATTATCAACCCTATCTTCAAAAATTTTGTTTCAAAAATAATAATCATCGTGATTTTTAAATTTTAATCTTTTTTTTCCAAAGAAACAAACACATGATTAAAGACATTGCATTTTTTCAAAAAGATTAGGATCTACCTAGTATATTTAAAAATTATTTTTGAGAACAAATTTCGTCATTTTCCCAAACAAACTTAGTTATAAAGAAACAACTTATAATTATTCTCCAGGATGGTAATGAGTATGGTTTTTTTAATTGTTTGATTGAATACTCTTAAAAAATGCTTTAAGTCAATAAAACTAAGGCCAAGTAGTAATACTTAAGAACTTGACAGATGAAACTTCCAAGTTAGAGTCACACAAAATATTAAAGTGGTGAGGCGGTCAAGGAGGTTGAAGTCAAATCTTCGCTTAAGCTTAAAAGAGATGAGAATGTAAAGAAACCTTTCATGAGTTAACAGATGCCATATCGATGATGGTGTTTGCACGGTCTCAAACTCAAGTGGATCAATGGTAGTTTCATCATGCGGGAAAACCCAAAGTGGAAACTAGATGAAGAAAATGAAGGAGGAGGGGAATTAGCTGATTAGGGCTTCTTTTGTCCAAAATTTGATTTTGCTAATTTTAGCCTTTAGGTATAATTTCTTTAAAAAAAGTGGGTCAAATGGGTAGGCCGGAACTGAAACCCGTTTGGCTAAATCCACTAATAATGGCCCAACAAATTCACCAAAAATAAAAAGTGAAAGAAAGAAAGAATGATTAAATCTAGGAAACTGGATTTTTCCTTTTGAAAATGAAAATATCTCAAAGATTTCTTTTTTCTGCTCTAGAAAACATTATTAATATTAATGAATAAAAATATTTATTAATTATTTACTGCTCTGATATAAAAATTGGTTTACTCATCATTTGCATGAAAAAAAAAGTTGATATAGACATAACTTAGAAGATTTATTAGGTAAAGATTGACTTCTTTATATAATCAATCAATGATGATTGTTATTACTTGAATTACTTATAATATATAGAACTAAATTAAATCTATATATAAATAATGTGAATGTTATCACTATTACTTACTTAGGTACCTCAACATATAAAATATGAACTATATGTTTCTTATAATTATTTGCCAAGATTTCATTATATAAATATTAACTTATAAATTATTTGTTAAGATTTCATTATATGTGTTGTCAAGGAAAGAATTTAAGAAATTTTTATATATGTCATCTTTTGGTTTATATATGTCATAAATTGTCAAAAAGTGTGATAGTAGGTACACAAATTTCGCTTGTGTTTAACTAAAAGTCTATAACTATTTCACCTTCCAGCCCAACTATAATTATTGAGTCGAGCACATACACACGCAAACTAACCTTAAGCTATATCACATCCAAACTAATCTTCATATGAACCGGAGTATTCATGGTGTGAAGCTTCTACCACATAACGGAGCGTATTCCCAACTCAAACTCAAGACCATTGATTGCTATGAGCAACGAGCTTGTTCGCGAGCCTGCCGCGAGTTTATCTCGCGAACATGTTCACGGTCCGTCTTCGCCGAGCGTTCACGAGCCCGCTCGCGAGCCGCTCTGTGGACGCGAACGAGCCTCGCTCGCGAACTTTTGCAGCCGAACTTAAGGAGCACCCGCCTGGCGAACTTACGACCTAAAATGGAGTTTCTGGGCCGGCCTGCGAATTTAATAAATGAATTCAAATCAGCTTTTATCGGTTTCGAGTCCGAACGAATCACGAACCGTTTGTCTTGCACTTACATGTGTGCGGACACATGGCATGAATATGGTGTGGGAGTTGTTCGTAGAAGGAGGGAGCAAAAAGAAGGAAAAGTAAGAAAAAAAAAGGGGAGAGGGAAAGAAAGGAAAGAAAGAGAGGAAAAGAAAAGAGAGAGCGAAGGAGAAGAAAGGGAGAAAGAAAGAAGGAGAAAAGGAAAGCTTGTTTTGGCAAATAACTCGTCGCATCAAGAAGTAAAAGTCCATATATTCATTTAGGGAGCATGCTAATAAAAAGGATTCTTCCTAATTTTGGTTTCTTCTATCATTTGAGCTTGGCGTTTTGGTTTGTTTTTTAGATTCACGTAGCCATGTTTATGGCATATTTTGTGGTATTAATTGGAATATGGCCCATTTTGCAGTCTCAATTGAGACAAGGTTGTAGTCGGTCTAAAGGGTTTCTTCCGGAACGAATTTAGGTTGAAAACTTGCTCGTACGGGATTTTTCAAAATGTTCCTGCAACCCTCGGGCACACTATTGCATGGATTGGCCCAATAGTGTGGCCCTTGTTGCACTCCAACTTCAGACGACCATATCTTTCTCATCCGAATCCGATTCACGCGCTGGTTCTGACTCTTTGAAAAGATCTTTGAGTCTATAATCTGATCACATTCCAGGAAATGGAATTTGGTGCTCACGACATTGTTGAAAATTTGATCATAAGCACCAAGTGTACTAATTTCATGGCATGACATGCTTGTTTGATGAAATGTTGATACAAGCCAGTGATACATTGAAATGAATGAGCTAATGTAGGAAATATATGCATGTTTGATATAATTGCCTGTGATGTATCAAAGTGGATATATGTTTAATAAAATTGTCCATATAGCATTCATCATATATATGGGATATGTGGTACAAATAATACTAATGGTATAATTGCATTGCATATGCACTGGGACGCCAAATTAAATGGGTGAGTGATGTGGTTGGTAACCAACACCTGTGTTTGGTGTTTGATCAGCGGCGACAAATGACAACGCCCACAGAGTCACACGCTGATTGAAATGGTAAGGAAAATATGTGTTGGGTATTAGTAAGTTGGGATAGATCCCCTCCTCGAGTGAAAGACCCACCAATTATGGTCAGACATAGTCCTCAGCAGAAAGGTCGCGAAAAGTGTTCGGGGTTTGTGGAGCCCACGGAGGAGACACCAAAACTGGGCCACCCACAAAAAGGCGCATGGAATTTGAATATAAATTATCATTGTGATGTATCATCCAAAAGATTTTGGTTTATAAACAAATGAAATTTGTTTCAAAAATGATCATTGCATGTCATCCACAATGAGACTGTTTCACGGGTTTAGGTAAGCTGTGAGGTCACGAGGATTCGGGCATATGGTACATGATGAGTCGTATCTCATTTTATGGCATGGCATGTGAATCTTATAGAATTGGCATGTTCTTTGTTGAATGTGATTGTGAAAATGATGAGGACAAAGGTATGTGCACTTTAGCGGGAGTAGCCCTCAGAAGGTACTCTACTAGGTGTGGCTCACCTTTATGGGAAAAAATATTTCAGTGCAGACAACACCGTGGACGGCGCTCATCCGAGGTCGTAACTGTGAAGAAGGCCGACATGTGGCCTTGATATTCATTTTGTAAATATATTAGAACAAAATAGTGTTAATATTTGATTTTTGTATAAGAGGTTATAATAAACTCTTAAGGACTATTTGTGACATAGTCTTGGTAATATTTCAGTATACTGGAAAGGCCTAGTGGGCCATTTTTACTATAAATGAGTCTTTGTGGGAATGAGATGCCTATAGTGTGGTGAGCAGATATGCAATACCCATGTATCTCCCAAGTGCTGATGTCGGGACTCGGGTTTTGAGGCGTCACATTTTGGCCTGTGGCTCATGTAAGGTCGGGCTGGGCTAGGCAAAAGATGGCCCAAATAAAAGTTGGTCAAATTGGCCCTAACTGGTTTTGACTTGTGGCCTAAATGGGCTAGCCCATTTGCCCATCTCTACATTATATCCTTTGGATTGCATATTATAATACCACATGAAATTCTTAATTTTCTAAAGTTTTTAAGTTTATATATACGAGTTTTGTAGCATCTATTTACTTCTCAGATTACATCATAGTATTCCATTCTTCACAAATTTGTCCCCACTGACTCAACCTTAGACCCTCCCTTCCCTATGCCAGCTTGAGCTCTTAACCACTTGAATTAGGTCTTATTGACAATTTATATATGATTTAAATTAACAATATTGTTGTGAATGAAGCATTTACATATGTGGTAAATGACAACATTCATAGGTCTCACTAATGAAGAATGATTATGCATTAACCTCATTTATGGAACTTCATAACTCATCATTAAAATGAGTAATTTGAACCATCTTTGTAAGCCTACAAAAAGGTATTCAACAATTTTGTAAATCATCTCGAGAATCACATTTATTTTTCTCTCTCTCTCTTTCTTTATCAAACTCTTTTCTCTCTTATCATATATAAATAAGATACAAGGAAGTCATACAAGTTACCTTCATTCTTATTTTGTCTCACAATTCCATATTTTATAATATGTTATCAGCACAACTTTGGTTTGGAGGTATTCTCTAATCCTAAACTTATAGTCATTTTAAGTTTGCATTTTTATCAATATTTGTTTTTTATTAGAAGTCAAAAGCTATATTATGGCTAGCAATCTATCATATACTTGATTATTATTATTTTGTCATATATCAATAGTTTGACAACAATGTCAAATCTAAAAAAAAACTAAAGTTTATGACATTTGACATTTCAAAAAGTAATTATTTATCTTGGATCCTCAATGCTAAATAAACTATTGAACTTTTGATGAAAAATTATCAATCTAGTCTAATCAGTTTGAACGATCTCTTGAAGTGAATCACTATCATCCTAAACTCCGTGGACATGGATGATCAAGATCTGGCCGGGTTGTGATCAAGGAAGAATTCTCATACCATATTAATGATCCCCCAAACTGGAAAAGGAAAAGCCCCACCACCAAAAGTGGATTAGTATTAAGGTAAATGCAAAGTACATATGGGATAAATCTTCCAAAACTATGAGAATACGGTCATAAAATGTGGTATGAAAGGACATTGTCGTGATGAATCGTCGCACGCCCAAAACACTTGTATCACCTCTACTTATTAATGGTAATGGATTAAGCCTAATCCATTAGATGATTTCTTCAGAAGTCCTAGTGAAAAGTGTACTATTTGATGAATGATGAGAACATTATTATTGAATGATATTTCTTATTCGTTTATTAAATTAATTAATGCATCATTTTATTATTACATTTAGCTCTAGTCATATTATTTATTGTTTTTATATTAGTTATATCCAAAATCCATGTGTTATTGATCTGAAGATGAATGAGGGTGATGTATGTCTTGCTGACTGTGCAACTACACACACAATTCTTCGAGATAAAAGATACTTTCTAAATTTGACATTAACAAATGTTAATGTAAGTATTATATTTGGTATTGCAAACTTAGTTGAAGGTTCTAGAAGAGCAATCATAATGCTACCAAATGGAACTAGATTTCATATCAATAATGCATTACATTGTAGCAAATCCACAAGGCATTTGCTCAGCTTTAAAGATATCCACAGGAATGGATATCATATTGCAACTATGAATGAAGGTAATATAGAATGTCTTTATATTAACTTTATTGTTTTCTGAAGAAACTCTGTTGAAACTCATGTTCTTCCTCTAGTTATATCATACAACTATAAAGCCATCGAAAGTCATATGTCGCTGAACTAGAACAAATACCAAAAGACTTTTGTTCTTTGATATGACAATATGAGTCACCTTAGGTCTTCAATGATGTAGAGAATCATAGAAAACTGACATGGTCATCCACTAAAGAACTAGAAGCCTTTACCTGAATGAATGTGCTCCACTGTATTGCTTGTTTCACAAGGTAAATTGAAGAATGTAATTTCACCTTTAGAAAATCCACATTTAAGCTCACTCACTTTAGGAAAATTACATGAGGATATATGAGCACCTATACATCCCATGGGCCTGCTACTATGGTCTTAATAGATGCCTCTGAGCGCCGCATGTTTATCTTCTTTTGACAAGAAATGTTGCATTTGCTAGACTCCTTGCATAAATAATCAAATTATGAGCAAAGTTTCGTGATTATCCCATCAAGACTATCATACTTAACAACGTCGGTGAGTTTACCTCTCAAACCTTCACTGACTACTTCATGTTAGTTTGGGAAGCCAGAAGGTTACAACCACATCTATACTTATACCCAAAATGGTTTATTAGAGTCCCTCATCAAATGTTTGCAATTAATATCTCGACCACTCCTAATGAAAACCAAATTGCCAACTTCTACTTGGGGACATGCTATTATACATTCTGAAAGCTTGGTTCGTTTTCAACCAATAGCTTACCTTGAATACTTCCCTTCACAACTTGTACTAGGTAAACAACCAAATATTTCTCACATAATGATTCTTTACAGTAGTCTATGTACCAATTGCACCTAAGCATAAAGACACTAAATGGGTCCCGAATGAAGACTTGGATTTATTCGAGATTTTATCTTGGCCCATCATAATATATCTTGAACAATTAACAGAGATATTTTTATCGTGCTACTTTGTAGATTGTCATTTTGAAGACAAGGTATTCCCACCATTATGGAGAAAAACTGGGCTTGAAAATGATAGAAATTTTTACTTGGAATGCATCTACAATGTCTCATTTTGATTCTCGTACAAATCAATGTGAACTGGAAGTTCAAAGGATCATTCACTTGCAAAATTTTGCAAATCAATTACTAGATGCAATTATTGATACAAAGAAAGTGACAATGCCACCTATCCTGGCTACAAATGCTTCTTCAAGGATTGATGTCCTGAAGGACAATTAGCAAATGAATCTCAAATACACCTGAAGCGTGGGAGACCTATTGGCTCAAATGATATAACTCCCCAGAAAATGAGTCACTACTACAAAAATTAAAAATAATGACACTCGATTCGTTGACACTTATAAAAAGTTTCATTGATTCGATAATAATATTATATTCAATGGCGTTTATTAGAAGCATCATTATCTAGTACAATTTTTTTTTTATTCATAACACTTATTTGAAGTGTCATTATTTAATCATAAACCTTGATGCTTTTTAGCTGGGCCATTGAATTATATGGCCCCTTTAAAGAAATAAAATAATAATAATAATAATTTGTATACATGTATTATTATTGTAAAAAATTATCATAAATTCCGATTTATTTATTTTTATATTTACCTTTTTAATTTTTAAAATTTAATAATTTATTTTACAATAATAAAACCATAATATTTTTAAAATATAAAAATAGATTTAAACTTAATAAATTAATTATATATGTTTTTTTCAAATTATTTTATTTGTTTATTTTTATTATATAAGGACAAGGAATTTAAAAAATATGTAAAATTTTGAAGAATTTTGATTATATTTGTAAACCTTGAAAAAGGCAATTTTTCAAAATGGCAAAACGGTAATTTGTCGTTAAAGACAGTCAAAACCCGAATTTTCTTGGGGACTCGGACGACAAAACAGACTCATCATTGAATCGTCTTGCAAAATCTGGCTACTCCAGCTTGAATTTCACAGATTTCAGATAAGTCAAATTTGTCAGATTTGAGGCACTGTGTTGGGATGACACATTATTGTGCCACATGCAGACACTCAGCTGCCTTCTTCTGCATGCTGGCTGTAAGCGAGCAGCACATGGCATGAGAGCTATGCGGTGTGACATTTTCCACTAGGTATGTGTCTGCGCGACACACAAGACAATAAACACGGATGTTATGAAAGTAAGATGAATAGAAAGTAAGAGTATTTCTCTCACTTGGATCAAACCAAGGAATAGCTTAGGAGAGAAGAGAGAATTGGTGGAGGGAAGGAAAAGAAAAGAAAGGAAAAAACAGAAGAAGAAAGGAAATGAGAAAAAGGAAAAAAAAAAAAAGGAAGAAAGAAAAGAAATGATAAAAAACACGTGCAAAAGAAAGGAAAAGGGCCTGATTCCTAAGATTCGGCGCTTAGAAGTCGATAGGCCGAGAATTAAGTTAGTCTACTCGCCGCGAGCTACGAGTAGGTGTCCAAAAAACAAAAAGAGGTAGGGTTTTCTCTTACACTGGTTCCTCCTAATCTAAGGATCATAAATGGTCGCAGAGCAAATTTCAACTATGAGACTGAGTTTTCCAACGTTGGGACTGTTTTTTGGAATAGTTGTTTGAGTACTGCTTCATGGCCGAATTTATAGTTGTTAATGACAATCTTGAAAGTTATAAAAATTAATAATAAAAATAAATAAAACAAAAATGGAATTTCGTCAGCCAGATATTTCTAAGGCCGAGTATGGCTAGGGAATGACTAGTTTGAAAGCGACTATTTTATTGCTAAATTTTATAACATAATCGAATGTGTGTTGTAAATATGTTGGATATATTGATGTTATATATTAAAGCATGAATTGATAAATTATATGCTTTGATATACTATCCAAGGTACTTGGCAAAGTACGGCTTATAAATTGTTCCATGTAGTTGTTCATTATACACGTAATACGAGATCAAGCATGCGCGACATTTGCATTGTATGTGCACGGGGCATCGACGTACACAAGGCGAAAGCACGGTTAAAATCGACACTACATTTGGTGTTGATTGGGTGGGCTCGGTAAATGGGACAACGTCCAACAGAGTCGCACAATTGATTAAAATGATAAAGAAAATATGTGCCGGGTATCATTAAGAATGGATAGATCCCCTCTCGGGTGAAAAACCCACCAATTATGATAAGACATAGTCCTCAAAGAAGAAAGGTCAGTAAATATCCAACAATGGGAATAACAAAACTTTTCATCGTCAAATGATTGAAGAAATGACGATCAAATCGTCCAAAAGCCCGCTGGAAAACATCAATTTTGTTTCAAAACGATCATCGGATGTCATCCGTGAATGGCGGTTTTTACACATAGTTTAGGATTTGTAGGAGTGGAGTCAGCGGCGACTGCGCATGCATATGAGTCGATCTCATTTCACGACATGATACGAAGATTCCACTTTAAAATTCGACATTAGTTCTTCATCGAATATCGGGAGCGCGCAGTATTATCACGCGAACATTTACATCGAGACAGCGCAGCAGTTCTTATGCGAGTTATCCCATCGCACGCTTCACCCCATCGTGACCCCTGCGACAGTCGACCTCATTCTACCAGACACAAGAAAGTTCGACCCGCGACTGGAGAAACTTTTGTAAAAACTAGATTTTATACATGTAATATTTTGTATAAGCGAGAAATAAGAACTGAACTCTACGAACTATTTTCGATAAACTCAGATATTTTTCTAAAATATATACGACACCCGATCTTGTACTGAATCGATCGCAGATATGATGGTATCGTAGATACTGATAATCTACGCGACGCGCTTGATTATGCATGAATTTTCTTGCGATTTTATTTTATAAAAATGCATGAATTTGATTATGTGTTTACATTGATATAACGCTAGTTTGGATCAATAAAATTATTATTATTATTTTTTAAAAAGAGTAAAAAAACACATTATAACGAAATGATCATTAAACAAAAAGTTATCGATTCACGGGTCATTGATCAAACCGATAATCAAATCGTAATCGAATATGTGATGCGATAAATATATATTTTATATATGATAAAAGTAAATAAATGAATAAATAACTTATATCCAAATTTTGTCAGCATCTTCTTTATTTGTGGAGCTTTTTTACAAATTTTTCATCCGTAAAAGCTAGGAGTGGAAAAAAAACCCCAAAGAAATCAAAATGATCGAGGAATTGAACTAAGACCAAATTGAAAAATAAGTTCTAATTTTCTATCATGGATTTGAAAATTTCAAAAATGTGTTTTGAAAAGACAATTTCTAATCGGCAAGAGTATCGTTAGACTTGAACAATATTGACAAATATATCTATAGTATGACATGACAAGAATAGACAACCATTCGCATGAATTGCTACCCTATCCTAAATCTAGGTATATTCTCCAACTATTCCATTTAAGAATTTTTTTTCTTTTTTAAAAACTAATAGTAAAATTTGATAAAAAAAAACCCTCACCTTTCAACTCTCATTCTCAACATACCAATTGTCTATAGGTTCCAACCTTTAATCTCCTTTTTTTTTTTATTTATTTTCAGGGTCCAAACAAAAAAAGCTACTAATACTTTTATTTATCAAAACATAATTACCATTCATGAGCCTTATATCCCAAACTGAAAATAGAAAGTCAAAAAACAAAAAACAAAAGACAAAAGTAGAATAATGGTCTACTTAAGAACTTAAAATGGAAGAATTATAAGGGCCGAATTTGGACCACCCACTTTGGGCTGAACAATGCGAGATGGGTACGGCGACCCGGTGACCATATCCGTTTCCACATCTCTAAAACCCTAACCCAAAACCTCTCTTCAACTGATTCCGGATTTCCGATTTCGTTGGATCTTACTTTACTGCAGAGGAACTACATGTACAGTTCGGTGCGCAGTTTCTATTTCACTGTTCTTTAATTTCTGTAATTGAATCTATTTTACTGTATGCTTTGATTACTCTTGTTGCTCCGGTTTGGTTGCTCAGAAAGATTCCTGAATTTTGATATTATATCTTCGCCATTCGGAACTCTTGATTAAATTTTACATTTTATTTTTTTCTTAGTAACCAACCGAATGTTTTTAATTATTTGAACAATTTGCTGACTATTTGAACTTTCCATTGTGTTTTTTGTTTCAAAACATGAAAAACACATATAATTTGATGAAAAATTAACGAGAGAGAGTTAAAATGCATTATTAAGAAAGAATTAAAATATGAAAAATACATTATTCAGACCTTCAATTTATTTTGTTTTCCTGCATTTGATTAGCAAAAAATTGGGGCGTAAAATTTGATAGGCTAATGTTATGCTTTTATGGTACGTTTTTTCTGCCTTGAATGGTATTAATGTTTGAGAATCTTTACTGATTTTTTGTGTATTTTAGCTGCAGTGCTTGTTTGAGAGAGATAATTAAAAATGCAGTATTCAAAACTTTAATATATTTTGTTTTCCTGCATTTATTATCAGCAATAATTTAGGGTGTAAACTTTGATAGGTTAATGATACGTTTTTCTGCCTTGAATCTATCCATTTTAAAGCATAAAACTACTGATTTTGTTACTTTGTTAAGCACTGTTAAAACAGAGTGATTGCTCAGGCTTTTGTACTTCATTGCTAAACGAGGTTTCGCCTCTTGGTATCCAAGCAGGATTAGCGCCGCCAACCTGCAAAGGTAGGTACATTTCAAAATTTCACACTGGCCTGTGACAACATTACCGATTGTTTTCCGCAGCCACAAGTGCTCCTACCTTTGGAAACCAGCATGAAGAGATTGACTTCAACAGGTTATTTGATTCGAGCTCCACAACCCGCCTTGCAAAGCGCCTTCATGCCCTTCTTGTGGTGTCAGGAAAAATCCAAAGCAACTTTATCTCAGTTCGACTTGTCAATTTTTATGCTAACCTTGGTGATATATTCTTGTCCCGTGGCATGTTCGATCAGATCCCGCGGAAGGATATCTATACCTGGAACTCGATGATATCTGCTTATGTCCGCAGCGGCCATTTCCGTGAAGCTATAGATTGTTTCTATCAGCTGTTATTGGTGGCCAGGGTTCGAGCTGATTTCTTCACATTTCCTCCAGTTCTGAAAGCTTGTCAAACTCTAATGGATGGGAAGAAGATACATTGCTGGGTTTTCAAATTGGGTTTGTGGGATGGTCATTCGTGGCTGCTTCTTTGATCCATATGTATTCTCGATTTGGTTTTGTAGGTATTGCCCGTAGCTTGTTTGATAATATGCCATTTCGAGATATGGGTTCTTGGAATGCAATGATTTCTGGGCTTATTCAAAATGGAATGCTGGTACAGAAAAGTTGGATGTCTGATGAATGAGATTAGAGGGAATAAAGATGGATTCAATCACAGTTGCAAGCATTCTTCCTGTCTGTGCACAGTTGGGGGATATTTCAACTGCAACACTACTACATCTGTATGTCATAAAACGTGGTTTGGAGTTTGAATTATTTGTGTCTAATGCCTTGATTAACATGTATGCTAAATTTGGTAACTTGGGGAACACACAGAAAGTTTTTCAAAATGCTTTTATGATGTGGTCTCATGGAATTCAATAATTGGCAGCTCATGAGTTAGAATGATGATCCAGTTACTGCACAAAGGTTCTTTGTCAAGATGCAGCTAAATGGACTTCAGCCTGATTTATTAATAGACTAGTGAGTCTAGCTTCATTGCTACTCAGCCCAAGGATTATAAAATAGCAGGTCTGTTCCATGATTTGTCATGAGAAGGCTAATATGGAAGCGTTGCCGCTGAAATGCAGTTATGAGCATGTATAAGTTGGGTGTTATTATAGATTCCACACATAAAGTTTTGATCAATCAAAGAAGATGTGATTTCATGGAACACTTTATCCAGGTTATGTCTGCTAAAATGGTCTTGCAAGTGAGGCAATTAATATATAGAATGATGGAGTGGGAGGTGAGGTTTGCTCTAATCAAGGGACTTGGGTGGCCTGGCAGTTTGTTCCATGTTGGGGCCTTGCAACAAGTGGATAGAATCTGCGGTTAATTAAGACCAATCTCCTGATGTTTTTGTGGGCACCGCCATTGATCAAAGGGAAATGTGGTAGATTAGTCGATGCAACTGTCCTGGCTCTATCAAGTGCCCTGAGAATTCTGTCCTGGAATACAATATCCTGTCATGGAATCCATGGAAGTGGTGAAAGCTCTAAAGCTATTTAGAGAAAATGCAAGATGTAAAGGTTCGATCATGTAACCTTTATATCATACACAAGCTTGTAGCCATTCAGGTTTATTGATGAGGGTAAATGGTTCTTTAACTGATGCACGAGTATGGATTGAACCTAGTTTGAAGCACTATGGGTGCGGTGACTTGCTGGGTCGAGCTGGTTTCTAGAAATGGCATATGATTTTGCAAATGATATAATATGAGCCTGATGCTTCCATCTGGGGTGCCCTTCTTGGTGCTTGTAGGATACATGGAAATGTTGAGTTAGGAAAATTAGCTTCGGATCGTTTGTTTGAAGTTGATTCAGAAAATGTTGGATATTATGTTCTATTGTCAAATATTTATGCTAATGTTGGGAAATGGGAGGGAGTAGATAAAGTGAGATCTCTGGCTAGAGAAAGGGGATTGAGGAAAACTCCTGGGTGGAGCTCAATTGAAGTGAGTCACAGGGTTGATGTCTTTTATACTGGAAACCAATCCCATCCTAAATGTGAGGAGATATGGCGTGGAGCTATAATTTTGACCATACAAAACAAGAGTCTTGGTTATATTCCAGACTATAGTTTTTGTGTTGGGTAGTGGATGCTTGAGGATGATGAAAAGGAGCATATCCTCACAGTCAGCTTAGAGATTAGCTAACAGTTGTACTGGGAACCATTAGCACCCTCCTAAAAGTTCTATTCGATCTTCAAGAACTTGCGGGTTTGTGGGGATTGCCACAATGCAACCAAATTCATTTCAAGGATTACTGAGAGGGAGATTGTAGTGAGGGATTCAAAACGCTTCCATCACTTCAAGAATGGAATATGTTCTTGTGGAGACTACTGGTGACATGGATTTTGGATAAACAGTTGAGAAGACCTCCAGTTTGGATAGAAGTTGTTATCACTTACTACATTGCTCAAATCTCACCTAATGGACAGAGTCATTAGCTTCAATGTGGCTTTGTTGTTGACAGTAAGTTGAGCTTTGTTTGTGGTTAATGCTAGCTTAGTGATTAATGGTTGTTATACAACAAAAGGTATGAATGACTGGCATCACATTCTCAAGGATTATTAGTGTTGGATTGATGAGCATTCAAGAACAGCATAACAGGTCTTCAAAATGTTTGGAACAGGAGAATCTCAGAGAACTTCATGGTCTACAAGTCTCCAAAATTATCCATATGCAGATGTTGATTTCATTCAGAGCAAGCACCAAAGTTGAGAGCTTTATTCTTAGATGCTTCCCATTGTTAAAATACATGTACTAAGTGTTATACTCCTAGTTCTTGTTAGCTTGCTTCTACAGCTTTATATTGTTTTGAGACATGCTGACTTAGCAATAAACAAAGCACGAAGTGTTTTACTGGAATCAACAAGTCTAGGTAGCATCTTTCTCTTTCTTCCTGTAATACAGATATTGCTAGGGTGTCCCTTTGATACCTTGAGAACCGGTTGTGTATGCATGTAATATTAGGGGATATGTTTTTCCTCTCTCTTATACCTAAATTTGTGTACAAAAACTTACTTTTCAATAAATTCTTCTTTTTTTCTAATAAGTTGAAAACTGAAAGGATATTAATGAAACAATCAAATGACCACACCTAAACAGGAAGTTGTCGACATATGGACTTCGTTTGCACCCATGTCATAAGTAATCATGTTGATATGAGTGAGTTGGTGAAATCTGGCGATCTCAGTGATCATAGGCTACCACCACTTTGAATGTGGATGGTTGTGTATGGTATTTAGAGCAGTCCATATATTAGCTTCTGCAAAAAAGGCTTGCCTACTAATCTGACCAATTTTCATGGAGTTTTTCGAGGAACTGTGACAACTTATTGCTATCAAAGGTTCATAGAGACATTGTTGCATTTACTAGCAGGTCAAATGTAGAGAATGGTATTCCAAGGTTGCTTGGTTCCGATGATGGGGAACAATAATTTTGTTTATTCCTGTTGAAGTACATAGTTCAAAAGTTCTGATAGAATTTTTATTTCCCATTCAAGGAAAAATTCTGAGATTTATATTTGCACTGTGTCTTCTCATGACCATAGCATTGACATATCCTGTTTGAATTCATTGTTTTCCTATCTCAGATCATAGGAGGAGCCTTAGTATGCTGGAAGAGTTGCAGGAAGCAAACACTTGTCCTACCTTCGCTCTTATAAATTATAGCTGATGCACCCTGAAAAAAAAAATAGGTATAAATATGTAAAAGTTGAAATGAAGTATCATATTGGAAGTTTTTTAAGGTTCAAAATCTTGAGTTATGAACTGAAATAAGCCTAGCCCCAAGCCACATCGGTTTAGGTGAAGGGAATGGAAGTAGTAAGCGGCCAACTATAAACTGCTACAGCGAAGAAATGGAGAACTAAGATCAATGGGCGAGGGTTTAGACCAGAGAGCAGAGACACAGGTCCATTGGAAAGATACCTCCCAGGCCTGGGCCAGTCGCAACATGCTTGGCACCTTCCTCCTTCCTTGCTTGATCAGGAGATGCACAAACACCTTGTATAAAGCTCCTGCCAATGTATTTATTGTAGATGCCACTGGCTGCATACAAAACATACACATGCTTTAACTCATTTATTTATGTGTACTCGGGCCAGGTATCATTAATACATATACATTATATGAATGCATGTATATAGATCTTGATTACTTCCTCAGAGTGTAGAAGACTTCAAGATACTTGTTCACAGCTGCTGCATCATTCAAATCCCGCAATGGCCTAAAGAGATCTCTTAGCACGACAACATCAGAGAGGGCCACAGTCATTCCTCCTCCTGTCAAAGGATGTCGCATATTAATCGCATCCAAGTAAAAACGCTCCTGAAGTTGGAAGGGGTGATGCAGGCATGCTTCTATTTGGCATTGTTTTAATGTTTCCTTTGTTGATTGCATGATATGAAGGCACTATACTAGGGGATCTGAAATGTGAAGCAGCAGCATGTAATAATTAGCATGACAAATCCTCAACTTTGTGAAGCAATGCAGAGTGTTTCTTACCTGGGGAGCCACTATAGCTTTCAAATAGTGAGCCATTTCTCCACTGGATATGGAAGGCACTTTTTGGCCAGGGACATCCACCAAGCAGCGGATCTTGTTACTACTGATGGGATAAAACAGGACAGGTGAAGGATTGGCCAAGATAACATGTCTGTGATTGGCGTATGGAAGGGGGCTGTTTTCCAGGATCAGACCAACAAAAGATGAGGGCACAGCCACCTACCAAGGAAAAGGAAAGGAAAGAAACTTGATTCAGCTACAGGTAATGGCTACTTCAAATTGTCAGAGAAGTTTTGCTGTTATTTGATGAGTTTGATGCAACAACTTCACCTTGGGATTGCAGAGAGATTGTTGCAAATTTGAAAAACAACCATCACATACAATCGTAAGAAGGGCATATGCAGTTAGTTCTTCACCAGCTTTGTTCTTGTGCAGAACCCCTTTGATGGTCCCATCTTGTTCAATCAGGGATGTCACTGTTCCTTGTTCCAATCTTACACTGAACCGAAAATGAAGAAAAGGGATGGCTAAGGAGTTATAAAAGAGTGAAGCAGAATCAAACAGCCATGCAGTCACCTGAAGAAGAGTGAAATGGGATTCTTTTGAAGGGAAAAAAGAAAAGAGTACTTGGAAAGAGGAGTAGCTTTTTCTCTGAGTCTCTGGATGAAACGCCCATAATGAAAGCCTCTCCCAGCCACATCAGGATGAAAATGCTCCAAGGGGTAAGACAATTGATTGTGTTTCCCCATCTTGTGGCATACCCAAATGCTTTCCGGGCATCAATCTCTTTGACACAATCTGCAGACAGTAGTAGTATAAAAGCAAGAATTAGAAGCTCATTTTTCTGAACTGCTTTTGTGCTTCCTGATCTTCTTGCTTACCATGTTTGCAGATCAACTAATTTCAGATAGCCCCCAGGTTGAAGCTGTTCTCCCACAATTATCAGGCTCAGACAAGTCCCTTTCAATCACATGTACTCGGCATCCATCCTGCAACCATTATACTTATAGTACAGACAAGTTGCAGATTAAACTCAGAAACAACAATGCAGAGAGACATATTCTTAAGCTGCCTGACTGATAATTCTTGGATTATTATTGGTAGTGGAAACTTCGTTATTCTGGGATTCTAGAGTTAAAGAACTTTGTATATACTAGATATATGTTATACGTGACTGGTAATTGATCCTGCTGGGATATTAATTGTCTAAAGAACTTTATTGTTAGAATCATTAGTATGTTAGAATTTGGTCTGCATCATAAGCCCTTGACGTGAGAATCAAAAAAGACTTATAAATAACATTGAAGGTTTGGTCTTATAATTTTGCTTCTCAAAAGTAATTAAAACTCATCTGGAGGTCTAGAAGTTACATAGGCTTGATTGAGGGGAGGCTCTTGTCATTCTAAATGGCAGAACCAAGCTAAAGCCTGTTTTGATTTCATTTCCCTATTTTCTCAGCAATCAAAATAAAGGACATATTCATATGCAGGCAAATCTATCTGTGAGATATCAAAAGCTTTTGTTTCTGACATTTTTCGCCAACCAACAGATATATGATTTCAACACAACCAATCTGCAAAAACCCTTAAACCATCACAAAATGGCAATAAGTTAGGCACAAGTGAGAGCTAATTGCTAAGAGTGTGAGCAAGAGCAGACCAGAAACCCAGACCAACAATAACGCTGTGATCCCTGACTGCATCCCCTCACACCTGAGTCCGAGCACAGTCATCATCACTCATCTTCGAAGATAACATCTTCAACAGATTTGATCTCATAAGACAACAACAACCCAACAACGAACGATCTACAGATCGATCAACACTTCGATCGACTCGATTCCAGATATCATCGTCCATCCCGCCGCAACCACGCATTCCCGCCGCGAACGAACCGAACCGCACCCAACGCACGATCCAATCTTCGAAACAACATCAATAACAACACATCGATTTCACAACACACTCGAGAATCAACATCCGATGAAGAACGCACCGCATCATCGCAACGAACGTCATCACCGGAGAGGCCGATCAGATCAACTCGACCGATACGAACGAACCGTCCGCACCAAAGTCAACATCGTCCGCGGTGACGAGCGGCACGCCGAGCGTCAACGTCGTCACCAACAATCGTCATCATCATCCCATAATAAATCACTAACATGCACAACTAAACGATCCAAGAATAATTAGTAATAAGAGGAAGGCCTGGAAAATATCTAAATAAATTGTAAGCTATTATTATTAATGTTTTAATAGATAGATGAATGCAGACTAACGAACCCAGAATAACCCAGAAACTCTGTCGTACACATCTCTTCCATTTTAATCTAATTTATACATTCAATTTGGTCTTTACACGGTAAGTGCATAGGCCTTCAAGTAATAAAGTTTATAGTCCAGATATCGCTCCTGGCAGAGATCAATAAGAAAATTCTCAAGATCAAGCAATCCGTCCATCCAATCATCATTTTTGAACTCTAACTTAATGAGTGTGATTAACTAGCATAACAGAAATAAAAGTGTTTTTGTCTATTTTTCTTTAGTTAAAAAGAATGTTTAAATCTAAAGGAATTAAAGATTTCACTGAGATGTAATAAACACTGGAATGACCGCATATGATCATCAATTTGTGCATAATGCGTTCAAAACAAGATAGTTATGGGCTTGAATTCAAGATTTGTCCAAAAGCACAATAGTATAGTCTTAAAATACCTTCAAAAACTATACATTTCACTATTTAGATCTCCATGTTCCTATACCAGGTCAATGTGTCTAAATAGCTACTTTTAGGAACTAATTCTCTCTAAGAATTGGTTGTCTTTCCTAAACTAATACTATAATCAACTCATTTTCGATCAAGGCAACTTGGCTCTATAAATGTATAAGCCCCTCCAATGTAATTGCAATTCCTTTATGCAATTTGATCAGAATAATCACTCCTAAAAAAAGAAGCACAAACATTCTTTCAAACTGAGATGAAACCTCTAAGCATTAATCTAACAAATCACCAGATGGTCCTTATTCCTCGAGAACACACTTTTACTGTCACTCTGAAGGAAACCTTGAAGTTAGAGGTTAGAACATCACCTATGATTCATCACAGTGATACTTAGAGTTTATTAGTTTTATGGGTATCAATTTAGCATACCCCTAAAGTTACTACTCTTTGCTCTCAGGAACATCCATCTGTGTCACTCAGAGGCATCCTAGAAATTAGAGCACAAATGTAGCTCTTGCTAGGTATACTCCACTGATACATAGAACAATTCTTTAAAAAAACAATACCAATTATATCAATCCAGCCTTCAAACCACAACATTCATTTAAATACTACAAAAATGATAATCAAAACACCAATCCCTTCCTAGAGGGAGCTTAGCTTCTATAACTGGATAACAAATAATAATGAATAGTTGATTAAAATATATTCATCAAAATCAGAATCAAAATCAAGAAAAGGTTTCTAGAAATATTTCCGCCCATTTAAGTTCAAATGTAAATGAAGAGTTCTTAGCTTAGTATTTTAGTCAGTTATTCTAGATTGAGCAGTTGATCCGTGAGAAGTTTCCAAGTTGGGTTCATATCAGGAACTTTAGTTTTCATTACTATCTGATTTGAATGAAATTTGGAAATTTTCTAAAGTTCATTTAAGAGTTTTGATTCGCTGAAATCTCAAAGCACCTCTCTTGATCAGCTTAGTCATCATATTTCGCAACCATTTTTGAAAGACTAAGCTCCCTCTGGTATCGACGATGTTATCATAGCTTTCTGCACAATTTGAAAGTGAATTTCATAATTAGAGTCTTGAATTTATTTAATCGATGTTGTGCAAGAAATTAATTGTTTTCATACATTAGTAGCGTGTACCAAAAAATGATCAGATCTTGCTTTGATTTGTGAGGCCTCTAAGTGACAATAAGAGATGGAAATTCAGACTATGTAGCAGTTACGTGGGGGTATGTTAAACTAATATTAAGGAACTAATGAACTCTGAAGGAGTACTTCGATAAATCACTGATTTACCCATGGTGTGAGGATTTGTTAGATAATATATCAATTTAGTGGTACCCATGGTGTGAGGATTAGTTGGATGATATATCAATTTATTTGATCAGAGGTTTGTCCTCTTTCTGATGGAAGGATCTTGATCCCGTGTTAGCAGAGATCTAATCAAGGAGATAGAGAATTTTATCGATTTAATCGAATGAGATACCAGAATTAAATTGAGAAGGTTTAATATCCATCTATGTGGGCAAGAATTCTTCAGTCCTAAGATTTGTGTGTGAAGTACTGAGAAGGAAAAATACCCAGATCTTAGAAAGAGGATTATATTCTATAAGTAACTGATTAGACTCATGTGTTTGAAAGGAACATGGATATCTAATTAGTGAAATGTATAGTGTGTAGAGAAATCCAAACTATACTAATTTATCTTTGACAAGTTTCGATTTCAAAACCGATGGTTGAATCCATGTTATAAAATGATACGAATTGAGAATTGTACACTGAACTATTTCCTAGTGTTAACTTACCCAGTGAACTTTCCAATCCAATTATTTTGAATTCTTTATATATAGTTATAGAATTTTATTTAGTTTTTACAATTCCTTTAGTTTAAAACCAAATCACTTTTAACTTTGAGCTCTCAAATAGTAAGAAATCTTGAGTAGATGGGGTAATTGATCTTTGTGATTTTCTATCAACTGTGGGAACTATATCTCGATTTAAATCAACTTTATTACTTGTACAACTCAGGTAATTTGTAGTGATCTAGGCCAAAAATTTTTTCCAATGAAGCCTTCTCATAAAAGGCATACATATTTTATATCTTTGTTTTTAATAAGTTCTGTGTCGCACGGACTTTAGCTATTCGTAAATCGTAGAAAATTTGGGACACATAACACACTCATCATCATATGTAATGGTCTTAAAAATGTTGTTTCTTCTGTAGTAGGGGAGAGCACTGGTTACTCTGAATAGGCGTCAAAGCCCCCCCTCTCTTCATCAGGGCCTCTTCCTCTAGGCCGCTTCAATCAAGGTACTGCCCTCAGTAATCGCCAAGTACTTACTCCTTTCCTTGACTTTCTACTTCTTCATCCTTTACTGGAACTTTGAGGGCTCCAGAAAGAGTGAGAGGAGAGGCCTTTGGGCTCTTCTCTTTTGCTTCATCAAACTTTACTCTCCCCTTAATGCATAAGAAAGTGATCAAGGAGGGGTAGGGGATGTTCCCTGATAAGTTGTTTTCGCATAAATAAGAACGACACCTTGATAATCTTCCCCCAACCGGGGCAATTCAAAGCCTTGACCAACGCAGATAAACTAGTTTTTACCAACTAAGCTATTCAAAACACACCGAATTAAACTAAATCATAACGAAAATCGCTTAGGTCAGCTTCCCAAGCGCTTTCGCTTTATGTCTTTAGCTAGATTTTACGCAATGTGTTCTCTTTTTCAGCACTTTTTTAATCTCTTTAAATCGACTGTTTCTTCATTTGTCTTCCTCTAAGGTGTGTACGTTTCAAATTTTGATCACTCACTTTAAACTCATATCCAGACTATTTCGTTATTACTCCAAAGTGGGGTAATCACCATCGATAAGGACCACTCCATCTTGACTTGAGGTTTCCTAGAAAAAGTCTGAGCCTTGAGTTGTACAAGAAGACTAATTCTCCTATTTTGAATCTTTCTCAAAAGATTCTTCTTGGTCATGCCATTTTGGTCTTATCTTTGTAGATCCCCAAAATGCTTTATAGCTTCACTTTCAATTCTTCTAGTTCATTCATCCCGAGTAACCTCTTCTTTGTAGCAGCTTGGAAATCAAAGTTCATCTTTTTGATAGCTCACATAGCTTTATATTTAAGTTCCAGAGGAAGGTGACAAGGCTTTCCAAATACTATTCTATATGGGGACATTCCAATAAGGGATTTGTAAGCAGTTTTGTATGCCTAAAGTGCATCATCTAGCTTGACTGACCAGTCTTTCCTGCTTGAGTTGACTGTTTTCTCCAGTATATTCTTAATCTCCCTATTGGAAATTTCTACTTGCCCATTTGACTGAGGGTGATAAGCCAGTCCCATAACATGTCTGACTCCATACCTACTCATAACTTTTTCAAACAGTTTGTTTGCAAAATGGCTTCCCTCATCACTGATAATAGTTCTCGAGGCTCCAAATTGATGAGCCCTAAACTCATCTATTTTTAATCCATTTTTTTGGCATATTTTAAGAAGTTAGGATACATTTTAATGCTGAATTATGGAAAATTCACCAACTTTTTGTTTTGCAAGTTTTAAATGAAAAGGGGAGAATTCAAGCAAGAAAAGCAGAAAAATTGGCTAATGATTACAATGTCGTTGAGCAGGAATTTTAATATAACCAGCAAAAGTATGTTGCAAATAAGGACCGCTTTAAGCACAATGAAAACTGTCGCGACACAATTTGAGATAGACAGACTAATTTATGTCGCGACAATGGATTTTTATGTCTCGACACAATGGGAGCAACTTATGAAGAAGAATGTCACGACATTCCTTACTCTGTCGTGACATTGATCAAGAAAATATATTTAGATCAAGGTAACATCTACACCTACGTGGATAAGAAATGAAGACATCAAATGAACTTTGTCGCAACAAAAGACAACTATGTCGCAATAGGAAATGGAAAAACAATGAGAATAGCAGGTGCCTAATGGCTGTTTCTGCGTTGCGTACAAAACACTTTCAACTAAGGACAAGACCAAGGTAGATTTTATGTCGCGATAGAAGAAAACTATGTCGCAACATAACATTTAGAGTCAGCAATAAAAAATATGCAGACTTTGTCGCAACATAGAATTTCTCTATTGTGACAGAGAAAACTTGAGGTTGAGGTGAATGTTGTTGCGACAAAGACAACTATTATCGTGACATAAAGTGAGGAGAATGAAAAATATCATCAGCATACAAAAATGATATTACGATATAATGATGAATCAGCGTATTAAATCACGCAATAAAGGAAATTTATGTCGTGATAATAAAAGCTATAGAGTCAAAGATTTTTGTCTCGAAAGAGAAGTTTTATGTTGCACGTAAAAGAGGTAGAAGTAAGACGAAGCTAAGGCAAGTTTGTCGCATAAGGGATTCAATGTTGCATATAAAATTTCGCAAATATGACAAGGAGTAAAGAAGACTCTATCGCGATATGGAAAGAGTCTATTGTGACACAGAGTTCAGTCTCATCAATACAAGGCAACACAACTCTGTCATGACAAAGAAAAAAGTTTGTCGCAACAACAAACCCATGCTACTAGGAGAAACTCTGTCGCAACATAGTAGAGACTGTTGCAACAAAGTTGAAGAGCTGGAGGAGGAAATTTCTATCGCGACAAAAGACAACCATGTCGCGACATAAAATGGACAACTTCAATAGAGCTATGTCAAGATAGAATCAAAGAAGATAACATGAAAATATGTCGCGACAAGAAACTACGCCATGATGAAGAGTCACGATATAGATTAAAATCTATGTCATGGAAGATAATATATTTTGTCGCGAACAGCGGCTATTTTAGGCCAAGTAAAATTTGTGATCGATACATGTGCCTCAAGTGCGGTCCATCATTTAAAGCTCTATAAATGTATGCATCTAGTATAGACCGTGCGCAGCCTCGCAAATCCGGTGACTACCAGAGTTTCAAGACTTTTCAGATATTATTTTTCTTTCTTTTCTTTTTATTTTTATCTTTTTTATTTCCTTTTAGTGGATTTTGTTTGATATAGTTTTTGTTAGTTTTCTCGTTTTAATTTGATTCGAGTAATGAATCGAAGTGCAAATTTTCGAGTCGAAATTTATTGTAAAATCATATTTCATTAATGTTATGATTTAAATGGATGTTGGAAGAATTTCTGAGTTCGCTTTATTTCATTACAATTTTAGTGAATTTTCATTCAAATAGTCATCATATATGTGAACCAATTTTGAAAGGTTGAGCTCCCTCTGAGAATTGGTCAATGGTGATTGTTATTTTTTTGCATAAAGTAGAAGAAAGCCTTAGTTAGAATTCTTGAATTTATTTGATTGGTATTATTCTTAAACCTAACTATTCCAAGTGTTTGTACCAAAATCTAAAACAGCATCAGATCTTGCTCGATTTGAAGAGCTGTCTTCCAGGACACAGAGATGATATTCCTAGGGTATATAACATTTCATGGTATGGTAGACTAATACTGGGAAACTAACAGTCAGTGTGCCTTATAGATCACTAATCATCTGGTTTGATGTTAGATGAAGTATCAATTTAATCGCTATGCTTCCTTTATTTCGATGAAATTATGATCCCGTGTTAGCAAAGATCAATCAAGGGAGATGGAAATTTGGTTTAGGCAATGAAGGATGAGGTGCCAATCTATCTGGGAGAAGGCGGCAAGATATCCCACCTATGGGGCAAGAATTTTTCACCTTAAAATTTGATGTGAAGTACTAAAAAGGAAAAAATATCATAGATCTGGAAAGAGAGTTATGTCTTACCAGACTTGATTTTGATCCATGATCATAAATGAACATGAACCTCTAATTAGTGAAAGGTATGGTTAAGGGAGAAATCCAAACTATACTACAATGTAGCTTTGACAAATTCAGCTTTCCAACTTATAGCTAAGCTATGATTCAAAATGGTGCAGAAATTGATGATTATTCATTGGTCTATTTCCCAGTTATCGCCTCACTTAGTGAATCCTCAAAATCCACTTTTTATTAAATATATTTTATGCAGAGTAATATTGGAAATTATTTTAGTATTATTGCCCTTTCACTTCCAACATTGAAGTTCAAAATAGTGTTGATCTTGAGTAATTGAGGTAGTTAGTCTTTTGATTTATCATCAATCCTCGTGGGAACGAGACCGACTTAAAAATCCACTTTATTATCGTAATATCCAGGCACTTCCAATTATTAAGAGACCAAACATACTAATGAATCCATTTATAAAAAGGATGCAAACATATTTTCTACCAGTAATTTATCAACAAGTTAAGGCCATTGTGGGGATTAGATAATAGTCCTAGGTGGCAAAGTGTCATAAATTTCACAATAGTTTAATCTATAAAAAACAATCAACAAAAGCTTTGCATCACACGAGGGCTGAATAGCCTCTAGAAGTCGGGTGTTGAAGATTTAGTTATTGAGAGCATTTAGGTCTTAACAGTTTCGCGCCACAAGGGGACAGATAATAGTCCTTTGTGGCAGCGGTTGGCAAATTTGTATAAACACCTGTCTATACAAAACTACCAACAAGTTTTTTGGCACTGTCATAGTGGACTCGAATAGCCTATTTAAGCCGCTTTGAAGATTCTCCGTTGATATATATTTAGGTCTTAACAAGTTTTAGTTTTTTCTGCTGTTACATTGATTGATGAATTTAAAGATTAATAGTCTAACCAAAGAGAGAATTACTAATTTGGACAATTTTCTTCATTTTATCAAAGATCAATGAAAAAAAAACAAGTTTTTAACTATGAAGAGTTTAATAAGCTATTAAAAAAATTTTAAGGAAATTAAATCGGCATGTGTTTCCTATAGATTTTATTTGATCTCGTGTGAGCCATTTGCAAAGATTTTAGTTCTACTTAAAATCGTATAGATCTCACGCTTTATTAGCGTAAATTGAGAGAACAATGAGACATATGAGGAAAGTTACAAGTGCTGAATCTACAAGTATGGAAAATCAAAGAGAAAGATTACAACCTATTCCAAAGAAGGTAATCGCATAGACCTCAAAGGCAACATCATGGAGGACTTTTGGAGGCCTCGTTATTCAAGAGTAGATCACTGAGACAGCCTGCAATAGAAGCCAACAATTTTGAACTAAAGCCAGCTTTGATCACTATGGTACAACAACACCGGTTTACTGGTCATCCTTCTGAAGACCCCAATGATCATATGGGAAGATTCATGAGGATGGCTAATACAGTCAAGTTAAATGGGGTGAGACCGTATGATCAAGTCGCAAATTCTTTCCCTTTTCATTGAGAGATGTGGTAGCAACTTGGTTTGAGTCACTACATGTTGTATCAGTGAAAAATTGGGAATAATTGGTGGAGACCTATATGAGCAGATTTTTCCCCCCAACCCTAACTTCTAAAAGAAGAGGAGAAATTATAGTCTTCAAATATGGGGAGGATGAAAGTCTGTACAATGCATGGGAGAGATACAAGAGACTACTCAAGAGATGCCCTATGTGCTGAATAGATCCGACCACCAATGGACATTTTCTATCATCTGCATCTGCGCCTCAAAGGGTATACAGATGCCTCATTGTGGGCTTAAAAGAAGAAGTACTGCATGAAAGGCAAATTAATTGAAGACCTTGCTAGCTGCAATATAAAAGCTCCATTTGAAGCTTCAGACTAGTGAAATTGAAATGAGTGGTGTAATTGAGCTTAATCGAATGACTACCATAGAAGCATAAAAGTCGATGCATTTAATGAACAAGCTGAAACAATGAGAGAAGAATGCGCCTATTAATTTGAAGTGGGGACAATAGACGAAGAGAGAGAAAAGAAAAGGTATGATGAGGACTAACCTATGAGGTCCCTACCAAGTTGAGGAGGCAAAGACTTCAATGCAAATAGAAGCTGGAAGACTTTTAAGCCCAACCTCACCCTCTCCAGACTCACTACATACCAAAGACTCATGAACCATGAGAACTTCTCATACGGAGAGACACAACAAGGTCAGCACGACGTAATCATAAAGAATATCATGCCCACCTCGGTTCCAAACAACAACATCATGAGCAGCGAAATTAGCAAAAGAGCGTAGAGTAGAAAATCAGTGGGTAAGAGGATATCTAATTCTTCGAGACTAGATGCTTGTTTATGTTTTAAACAAAAGCATTATTAAGACACGAAAGCAAGGGGCTACCCGAGCTTAGCGCGATTCTAGCAACAACTATGTTTCGTGCCACTAACGCTTTGAAAGAACTGAAACTCAAGTAGGGGTGTATTGGTCTCTGTGCAATGTAGAATCAGCCTGTAAGGATGCATCGGCAAGCAGGACAAGGAAAGAACTGGCGATTGAATGGCCTATGATCTTGGAAGAGTAGTAAAGGAATTTGGAGGAAACTAAAGTTTTAGTTGAGATCCAAATTTAGAAAAGGAGAAAAATAATTTTAATAAATGAAGACATTCTCAGATTAGATGTCTAGCGCAAAGACATTAAATTAAGCACTGGGATATGTATTCCAAGCCAAAATTTAATTTTATAGAAGTTATATTAATTTTAAATTTCAGGTGTTTGAAGTTCTACTCTTAATTTTGTTAGAAATTTTATTTGTAATTTTGTTTTTTTTTTTATACGAAGCTATATATAGATGAATTTTATTTGGAAGCATTCTTCTTAAAAAATCACTATGCGTAAGTGTTATGGGTGGGGAGTTTCTTTCTTTGTCCCTAACTTGTTCTTTAATGATAATGTGACACCCCGAAATATACCCTAAGAAGCTGGATCTGTTTAGCAGAAGATAATTCGATTGTTTCGCAGTTAAATGCGAACCACGGAAACGAGAGACCCGGAAGTTACAAAACTTAAGGACAAAATTGTAATTTGTCCAAAAAGGGGGCCAAAAAGACATGGATTAAGAAGATTTGAGGCCAAAATGAAACAAAGGAAATTTAATTATAAATGTATGAGTTATGCTTAAAAAGTAAATAAAGAAAGTTAACCCAAAATGGTTTTATTTGGAGGGCCAAACATGGCCTTAGCAAACATGGGTTTTAAAAGACCAAAGTTGGTCTCATTTGAAGAGTGAGAAAAATCGTGGAAGTGAGGAGGAGAAGAGAAGCATAAGAGAAACAAGACGGAGAGCCAAGATCAAGCCAACAAGGTATGGAAACTACTAACCCCTGAGTATGGAATCTCCTGGATTTTCGTGTACGGATCTCGGTTTTGAGGTTATTATCTTGTCCAAAACTTAGGGCTTGTTAGACAACCAATCGTAAAGATGTGTATTGAAATTAGTTGTTAAAACTCTAAATGGCACAAGATCGTTGTAGAATCCTCTCTCTTAAGTCGATTCATGGTTAATGTGGTAACAGTGCCAGTTTAGAGTAAAACCCACTAATATTCATGTTTTGTTTGAGGATAAATACAACCTATATTAGAGGGTTTTGGAAGAAATTAAGGAAAGAATTTTGAAGAGTGATATCTAATTAAAAAAGATGAATTGTGTAGAAAGAGTTTACAAGGTGAATTTGAAAATGGTTTTGAGGTATATGAGCATATTGATCGGGTTGAAACATGGAAAAAATGTGTGAGAAAACGACACACATTTTAGGGCATTTCGGTGACTTGTACGTACACTTTGAAAGTATACCGTACATACACTGCTTCTGGTCATTTTTACAGTGTACGGGTATTGTTCTTTAGGGGTGTACCGGTACACTCGCTGCCTGCTCCCAGTCAACTGGGCTGATTTTGGGCCATATAACTTGCTCAAGTTTCTTATCCGATTTGAGTGGATTCAAGTGGCTACGTAAAATAGACTTCAAGGAAAACAAAATTAAAGAATAGGTATTTGTCAAATTATTATCCTAATTCCGCCTAAAATTCACTCAAAGGGCCATGTGCAAGCCAAATTTGGTTCCAGCTTTGAACATGAGTAGTCCCGTTGTTTCTGACGTGAATTTGAGTTTTGGTGCTCTGAATTGGGTGATTCCAATTGTAATAGAACCCTTAGCACCTTATCTTTAAAATAATACAATTACCTAGAGTCAAACATGAAGTTAGGATCCCGGAAAAATTAGTAATACGAACTGTTCTTAGTGTAATCCTGGGGGTAAACCGATTTGAAGGCATGAAAATGCCATAACTTAGTTCGATGATCCGATTGGATTGATTCACTTCCTGGCAAAGTAGTTTCATATAGAGGGTCATAGCAGGTGAATGAGGTGTGTGATTCCCCTGCCACATCATACTTCACAAGGAATATGAAGTTCCATATGTAATAGGCATGAAACAAGGAAATGTAGAAAATGAAAATGTAAAGATGTGTCTGCGAAACATGAAATGATTTTGAAAATGAAAATGAAAATGAATTGAAACATGATTGTGAACATGAGAGGCACATATGTCATGAACACATAATGTGGTTAAGTGATATATGATTATTATCACATATAAAACTTAAAAATGATAACAAATGATAGGAGAGCAAAGTGGAATGAGTATACGTAAATGAATTTATGAATGAGTATACATGAATGAGTATAGAATGAATATGTGAATGAGTGTATGAATGAGTATACGTGAATAAGTATACTGAAATGAATTTATGAATGAGAGCATGGAATGAGTATACATATGAATGAAAAATGTGGATGAGTGTGAATGAGGCATGGAATAAGATACAGAATGAATTTATGAATGAGTATGCGCTGAATGAAAATGTGGATGAGTGTATGAATGAGTATACGTGAATAAGTATAATGAACAACGAATGAGTATACATGAATGAGTATACGCAGGAATGAGCATGGAATGAGTATTTATGAATGAGTATACATAAAATGAGTATACGTGGAATGAATATGTGAATAAGTATATGAAATGAGCACATGAAATATGAATGAATATATGAATGGCATATGAAAATGAGTGGAATGAGTTTTGCGAAATAAGTACATAGATTGAGTATATCTTGAAAAGATGGTCACGAAAATGATTGTGGAATTGAAATGTGATATTTAAAACCAATGAAGGTGAACGATAATAAGGACGTGATTCATCAAAAGTGAACCGCATGGCAAATGTGAATACGAAGTAATGGTGGAATCAAATGTGATATTTGAAAACCGACGATTATGAATGACGATAAACACGATTCATTAAACTAATCCGCCATAAATGTGAATTAATTGATATATCGACGAATCGCCTGGACGGAATGCACAAAATGGCATTCGCCGCGAAGGCACCTTCAATGTCCCACTCGCGGATGCACCAACGCAGATCCGCCATGCGATGGCGAAGATGGCATCAAGAAAATGTCCCACTTGGCGGATGCACCAATCGGGCATCCGCCTTACGCGGCGATATTTAATTGATACCACGGCTCGGGATGCACCAACGTATCCGCCATGATGGAGAACCCAATAAGGATAACACGTGGCCTGGATGCACCAAACGCATTCATGATGGAGAACCATCGCGATACTACCGTTGATACCAAACGCATCCGTCATGACGGAGAACCGACAAGTAATACCACATGTCGGGTGTACCAAACAAAGATCCATATGGAGACCGACCAAATGTGTATGCACATTACCGCTGAGGGAATAAGGGCGGATTCATTAAACGGAATCCGCCGGAATGGAATTAAATAGTCAAAGTGAAATAACCGATAATGACGAAAACGTGATTTTTACGTGTATGCTTAAATCCCATAAATTGAATTGTAATTGAATTATTGCATTGAAACGCATGTCGATATGATAAATGATGTGGGAAAATGAAACCATGCGAAATGAATAGCATGAGTTTACGTGGATAAAAAGGCATTATTTTGTAAATGTCATGGGATTGCCCGAAAAGAAGTGTTTTCGCGTAATTAAAAGGTCTAAAATTTAAGAACATAATCAACATGTTTTTGGAAAGATAATTGAAAATGTTCTGAGTAAAACCGAGCTCCGTACCGGATCCGCCAACCGTCAAGTCGTGAGATCGGGTCGCGAGCACTTTTGAAAAATAAAAATTTAATACACAAAATAAATGTTTTGATAGAAAACGCCTGAGTAAAACCGGCTCCAGCCAGATCCGCAACCGGTCAAGTCGAGATTCGGTCGCGAGACTTTGAAATAAAAAATTTATAAGACAAAAAATAAATGTTTTGATAGAAAACGTCGGAGTAAAACCGGTTCATTTTGATCCGGCCAATCGGGCCAAGTCAGGATTCGGCCGCTACACTTTAAATGGAAAATTTAATATAACGAAACAAATGTTTTAAACGGGCAAATCCTGATCATGAAACGTGAATTGGCGTAAAGGAGTTGATTAATGGCTTTTGGTCGTAGAAAGATAAGAGTCTAATATATTGGTATTAGTCCTGATTTGAAACCAGATAAACGATATGACTGATTTGTTCTCAATTACTGGCGCGCGATAAGTTACTGAATAAGGATTTGATCCTCGGTTATTACACGTAGTGATAAGGAGTTACTAAATCCGGAAAAGATACTTGCATACGCAAGAAGGAACAGCATGATGATAGGAATTTGAACAGAGTAAATCTACATGTATAATATGAGATGGCTGTGAAGTCACATGGAATAGACTGTTATATGCATAAGTAAAAGTAAAAGTAAAAAGATAGTGACTCGATTATATCAAGTATTCTGGTCAGCAATGCCTATATGTTCCTACTGCTGCAAAGCTAGCAAACTGAAAAGCTCCAATCCGTAGGTACTCAAGAGAGATAAAGAGACAGACATTCCACACCACAACAGATGTACATTCGAAGAGATAGGTGCTCACCAAAGACTATTTTCCGATCTCGATGCTTCAGCTTAAGATGTATGTATAAGTATTTGCATAAGGTAATCAATTCAAAGTATATGTGGGATTTTAATGGATACCAATTCATGGTAGTTCCTTTGTATATATAAATGACAAATTTGGTTATACTGCGAAAATTAATTGTATACCCACAGTATAGTTAAGCTTCCAAAAAAGAAAAAAAAAAAAAAAGTAAAGAGTCCAATTATATATTTTCGTGACTCTCGAAACCGGTTCGGATTCGCACCCAGTTTGACCGAGAATCACAGACAGATAATGTGCGCTGGTGTTTGGGGGAATGTTAATTTTTTTTTTTCCTAAGCAGAATTTAAACATTTTGTTATGCCCATTCTGATGCTTTGTTGATTATCATATTTAAATATATTAGGTGAAGAAAAGATATGTGTTGATTATCATGATTAGATGGGACACAAGTATGAATTTGAGCGGAGAAGGGATTCGTGTCATTTAGGTGTCTTAACAACAAAATTTGCATCCTAAATTCCTCCACTGTCAGAGCAAAGCTATTGCAGATAGTGCCTAGGTCAACCTATGATGGGCTTTTCAAGACAAATGATTTAATACGTTGAAGGCCAAATGGTGAATTTCTGCATTGACTGGGGTGTTTAAAAAACACTGAGGAGTTGATCGTTGCAGTCGAAAATAAAATAAGTAAAAATGCATATAGAAGGCTCCCTTTAAAGCTAATACCGCTAAGTCTCTAGGGTAAATGGAAGATTTCCGTGGTCCTTTTCCTTTCGTTGGGGAGGGTGCCCCAGAATACCTCCAACTTGATTTTCATGTAGTTATAAAAACTAACTCCTTATTAAATCTCTTTGAAAATAGTATCTACGGCCATTAATGTTCTCAATAGTTATAAATGAAGTCTCCTTTGACTCTACATTACAATGGGTAATAAGTGGTAACTAATGAACATCACGAGATCTAGTAATAAGCATCAAGTGAGCACTAAAAGATTACCAAGTACTAACCATTCAACATGAATCGAAGGGATCTAAACCTAGAGTAAAAGGAGAACACGGATGACAGTGAGTACCTGCATGAAAAACGGGAACTCCCCATTCGCTTCTAGATCTGTGCTCAGTGACCTATTTCAAGGAGTAAGAGGTTCTACCCACCTATCCCTCCGACTGCATTGAACAACTCAGAGGTTGTTCGCTTAGTGAGAAAGTGAGCAAAACGAGAAAACAGGAGAGAAAAGCAGGGAAAACTATTTTTAACTTTTATTAATGGAGAAGATCCTTATAATAGTGTCTAGTTTTGGGGCTTTTATAGCCAAACCCTTTACAAAATTACAAAAATAATATAAAATACTATTACAATGGGGCAAAAAGGGAAACCATAAGAGCTCAAAAAACAGTGCTGGTGAAAGGAACAAAGGGCTATGATGAATCAAGGGCAAAGAGGAAAGCACTCCCGCACGCTCCATTTTTCTTCACTTTTGCTCTTCTCTCCTTCCGGGATCGATCAGCAATGATGAGTTCAACTGTAAGCCCTTCATGTTTGAATTGATTCGATAATTTTGGCCTTAATTATCTTGCAAAAACTACAAAATTAGCCAAGAAAATGCGCCTGGGAGAGAATAGCACCTGACCTAATGTGAAAATCGTTAATTACGTCAGACAGCCGCAATAAAAAGTGCTAAAAACCTGTAAATAAACAAAGGTTCAAAATAGCACTTTTGCTAAAAAGAATCACAATCGCTTGAACCTACACATTACTGCGGTCCCTTAAAGGGCTGGCAGCAAGAAAGAGAAAGCATATAAAACGATAACAAAATGATGTTCACAAAGATGGTGTTTCAAAAAGGTTGTGAATGAGTAATGCCTAACCCTCAATGAGAATCACTGAAACCCTTGCTCAATAACTATCTCGAGAGAATGAATGCCATATAAAATTGAGGTCAAAGAGCTTCCCTTCTCAAAGATTCAAACTGTGAACTTCCACCAAAATCTATGTTTTAGTTTGATCAATTCAACAATAAACCGAACTACACTCTCCCCCCAACCAAGCTACTGCCTACACTTAAGACACTAACCAACCTAAGTAGATCAGGACCCACTCCTATTCCACAACTCTTTTTGTGTTGTAGGGGTGCAATGGGCCGAGTAACCGACCACCAAAGTCCATGTAATGTAGATCCACCAATGACTCCCAACCACCAAGGCTAGTATCAAGTCATAAGGGTCTTTCGACCATCAACTCTCTCGTGCCTACCCCTGCACTTAATGATTTCAAACTCCAGCACCGCAACTGGCTTAAACTCCACCCATCCACCCGCGGTAGCGAGCACTAAGTCGGTGGTTCCCAACCATTGGCTTGTGGCATCTGGGCTTTAAAGGCTTCTTTTGTGTTCCTTAGACTGTGCTTGAGTTTCAAGGCAAAGCAGGAATTTTCTCTTCTTTCTTTTTTTCTTTTTCACTTCTTTATTTTGGAAGACACATTGGCCTCCTTTTCATGTGGGGTCCTTTAACCTATTTAAAGGTAGTCAATCTTAAACTAGGGTAGGTTTTGCAAAGTTTATGAGGTTAGGCAATTTCTTCTCACCCATTGTCAAAACTCATCGTGCATAGTGTGTGTGGTTAGCTAGAGGTGGAAGAAAAAGGTCGAAAGCAACAAGAATTCAACTAATCATCCACTCAACTAGGCATGGAATGAATCTAACATCAACAGGATTAGACAAAGTTTCAATTTTCCAACTTGCAAGTTAGGCAAAACCACAAAAAAAAGGGTGAAAAAATGGGTGCAATTTGAATTGAAAAAGTAAGTTGTATAGTATAACAACTTCACAAAAAGGAAAACCAGCAAGCCACTAAACATACAAAATTGGCTTGCTCAAAATAGTAACAAAACATAACATAATTTCCTTCGCTTAACTTCCCAAATCAAATGTCACATTGTCCGCAATGGAGCTGGATTGGAGTTAGAGAAGGAAAAGGCACTCCTTGCATGAAATGTGTACTGCTTTTGGATAGGAGATTCCTGCAAGCTTTCCAATCGACACCTTATTCGCTCCGCTTCGACTTCAAATGAACAGCAAGTTAGGAGAAGAAAATAGAGGAAAAAAGTGACCAGTTGGAGCATTTTGAAAATTACACCTTCATTATAATTTCGAAAGTGTTCTTTCTGGATATATTTGGATTCTACACTCTCTAATATTTCCAACAGTACTAAAATTACCCAAAACGGAGTTCGGATGAGAAAGTTATGGGCGAAACAAAATGGGAAGCTAGGCACCACAAGCAAGTAGAAAATCACGCAGTTGCACGACCCTTACAAGATGCGCCAAACAGACACATGCAAAATTGTTCTCGTGACTTCGGCTTCTTAGAATCGTTTTCAGATAAAACAAAATAAAATAAAATAATACAGAAAATCGTAAAACAAAGTAAGGGAGACTCGCTTCCTCAAACCAAATTTCACGCCTTTGAGGTCAAATCGCGCGGAGCTAAAGTAGAATTACTCGAGGTCCGTGTGCTCCATGTCCAACTAAAGACCCAAAACCATCCGCTGTGCCATGCAATAGACACAACAGTCTTTGATGTAGTAAGCTCTGTACAAGGGCTACCAATTTCTTTGAAGTTTGCAAGGTGCAAAGGCAAATCGGGTTGCCTTGCGGGTAAAGTGTTTGCGGGTTTTAGTAAAGGTGTGGGCAAGATACATACACCGAATCAATAGGGGGGCAGGGGTAAATTGTGCTTCCTGGTGTTCTTCCAATCATTTCCTTTCCATTAAAGGTTTCCTCACCAACAAGGGAAGGATTTTTCTTCTCCTCCACATCTATATAGACAACACAAGATCGTAGGCATCCTCGTAGTTCCTTAAGAGTTTATCGGGTTCCTTTCTTAAATTCCTCCCGCTACAGCTGTCTGCTCACTCGTAAAATAAGGTCACAGCACTCTTCCTCTAAATTCTTCTCCTCCTTATGAACAAGCTGATTTGTGAGCTTTGAGATGGATTGCTGTGGGATGTCAAATTTCTGATCAATTTCGCCGAACCCATCCACTCTCGCTCAGCAGGATCTCCACCGTGGTCAATTTCCCATCGTCTGATATCACCGCCTCCCGCCTCCCTCTATGAAATTATCCAGTCGTTTGCTCAAGTCTGCATTTTGCTCAATCGAAGATGCCGACCGTGGTGGTTGTGGTGGCTGGAGGAGTTGAGGCATAATATGGAGGAGAGCAGGAGGTGTATATCGTGGAGGTCTCTGATTCCATGAGGAATTTGTGTGGTGCCCCAACTGTGGCTGTGTAAGAATTTCATATGGTGCACTTCGAGGGAATCATGGTGAGGAAAATCATCCATGGAGGTTTCCTATAGTCCCCATGGACCTAGATGGGCTTTGAATTTTCCACGAGTTGCTCGATTCCCGCCATGGAAGGCTTCTGTATCCTCATTGACATGTGCTACACTAGGTTTCTCTCCACTCGAATACTCACTATACTTTTCTCCCTTCCATTTGGTCAAAGATAAAAATTCACCTGTGTTCCTGTGGGAAAATTGACTTTGATTAACCCGCTTCGACCTCACCCACTCAAACATGTTCTCCTACAAGAAGAACAAAAAGTACAACAAACAAGGGAAAAAAGAAAAACAATTCTACCAAAAAAGGGTTATGTTAACTAAAAAAAAAATTAACAGAGAAGCAAAATTGACAAATTGCTAGGAAACTGGTAAACAGAAAAATAAAAGAAAATTCACCAGATCTTATGATGAGGATCACAAGTGTTCATCAAGTCATCATTTGCACTTAGGCACAACCAGAATCTGCCGCTTCTATTTGATTCGTGGCTACAAAGAGGGTGTCTTAATCAAATAAAATTTATATCCTAAATTCCTTCCTACTGGCCATAAAGAAAAAGCTATTGGCAAGATAGCCGCTCTAGGGCTCAACCCTGTGTGGATGGCTTTTCTCGCACAAATGATTTATAAAGGAAGGCCAAAATGGTGAATTTCGGGCTTTGAATTTGGGTCAAGTAGAGTTAAAATAAAGGAGAGTTGATTGTTTGGCAGGTGGGCCGAAAAATAAAATAAGTAAAAATGTAACATAGAAGGCTCCTTAAAGCGCTGGGTCATCGGGTTAAGTCTCTAAGGTAAACAGAGGATTTAGGTCCTTCTCGCTGGGGAGGCGGACCTATAGTCATCTCTCGAACCGGATTTTTATAGCTATAAAACTCAACCCTTTATTAAATCTCTCCGAAATGGCATTCACCGCTATTAATGTTCTCAATCGCAGTAAACAGCCCCTCGACTCACACATACTGGGTAATAAATGGTAACTAATGAATATCACGAGATCTAGTAATAAGCATCATGAGCACTAAAAGATTTACTGGGCACTGACCTTATCCAACATGAACCTAAGGATCTAAAACCCAGAGTAAAAATGGCAACACCTGATGACAAAGGAGTATTCAAGGTGGAAAAACTTTAGGAACCCCATTTGCTCTAGATCCTCAGGCCTGACCCTCTACTAAGGAGGTGAGGTTCACCTTCCACTCATCCTTCGAGTTGTCATCCTCGGAGGGTGTTTGGCTAGTGAGAAAGTGGAAAGAAAATGAGAGAAAATGGGAGAGAAAAACGGGAAAAAAATTGGAGCCCAGAACTTTTATTAATGGAGAAGATCCCCATAACAGTGTCTAGTCTTGGGGCTTTTATAGCCAAACCCCTTTACAAAATTACAAAAATAACATAGCAAATACTATTACAATGGGGGCAAAAAGGGAAGAAAAACATAAGAGTCAAAAAGGAACGCAAGATGAAGGAAACAAGGTGGGCTGAGATGAATATTAGTGGCAAGAAGAAAAAGCATTCCCGCAGCGGCTCCATTTTTCTTCACTTTTGCTCTTCTTCCTACTGATCCGACCGCAACGGCATGAGTTCAACTCCTCGTTCTTCGTGTTTGAATTGACTTGGAGCACTTTCTTTCATTATCTTGCAAAAACTACTAAATTAGCCACAAATGCGAACGAGAATAGCGGTGGACCTTAATGTGCAAATCGGGTTAATTACGCTAATTAGTACACAATAAGTGCTCAAAACCTTAAATAAGCAAGGTTCAAAATAGCACTGTTTGAGCACTAATCAAGAAGCATATTGCAGATAGTTATATGTCTGTTGAAAGATTAGTTAGGCAAATTTTGAAGAAAGACATAAGAATGTCACGACAGACAATCTTTTGTCACAACACTGTTAGACATTATTACAACATTGGTTCTCGTTGTCGCGACAAGGATGGTTCTAACCTTTGATTCTACAAGATAAACTTTGTCGCGACATAATTCCTTTTGTTGCGATAAAAGTAAACATGAACATCATAAAATATGTCTGGACATTTCTTACTTTGTCGCGACATAAGATTGATCTATCTTCAAATTGATTGCAAAACTCTATCGCGACATTATTTCTATATGTCGCGACATAGTATTCAAAAGGGAACAAACCCTAGGCCAGTTGTTGCCAAGGATAATAATGAAGGCACACAAAACAAGAATGAGTAAATAGAGAATTTTTTAAAACTGAAAGGCCACCTTTCTCATAAACCATCAACCCACTCATCTTCCTTCACCAAATCTCTCTCACTCTCTTTCGAAACCCTAGATTCCAAAAGCCTTTCTTTCATAATGTCATAGTCATCAAACCTCATTCCGAACCTTAATGAAATGATGGAAGCATACACAGAAGTAGAGGAAAAGGTTGCTCAAGAAAATCAGTCAGGGGAAATGCAAGAGGGAGAAAGAGCTGAAGCTAAAGTATGAGCAGCCAGAGGAAGAATCAAGAAAAAGGAAGAGGGGAGTTGAAGAAGCCGAAACATAGTAGAGGAATGGAAGAGTAAGAATCTTAATCTCAGATAAAGCCTCTACTTTAATGGAAAAAAATCTAAAGGATAGGGGTTTCATAGTTGAAAGAGGATTCAACATGCTCATCTCCCCTTTCTCTGAAATGCTTGAGAAGAGAGGATGGCAATCACTGGGCGAGCATAAGGCACCTACACAAGAGGCAGATGGGCAAGAATTTTTGCTACCATGGTGGAAGAGAAAGGAAAGAAGGTATATGTCGAGGAAAAATGGATAGGATTTCCAACAAAGAAACGATAAATGAATTGTTGAAATCAAGGTGTAGGAAAGATGGATCGACCAAGAGACTATTAAAGGAGCTAGAGTACCGTATGGCGTATGACTTACTAATAGCTCTGGAAAGGAAAGTAGAAGGCAACAAAGAAAACTTTATATGAATCCATTGCCAGAGGCGCTTTAACAAAAGAGGCTAAGGTATGGTTCTCTTAGAAAGGCTCAAATTTTAAGCATCAAAGCACTATAAAGATAGTAAGAAGGAACGGCTAACCTCCTTACATCGTTGAGCGCGTAAAATCAATGTGGGGAACATAATCGAGAATTCTATCATGAGTTACCTAGAAGTGTAAATGAAGCTTGATTCCACACCCAGCTATAATCACCAGCCTTTGCCTTCTTGGGGGAGTAGATAAAGAGGGGGGGAAAGAAGAAACATACCCCAGGGCATCCCCTCTGACCTTAACTGGAGTGAAGAAAGATCCTAAAAATAGAGGAAAAGAGAAAGAAATAGAGATAGAAGAAGAAGGGGGGAATGAAAGATGCAATGAGCCAGTATAGTGGGAAAGTCCACCCCAAAAATAGCAAGAAATTCAGAGAAACCTAAGCCCTATCTGGAATGTATCTCCATACCTAAGAGAAGTCCATCAGGAACAAGCTGAAAGTTCAGAGCACCAGAGTAATAACACAAAACTGATGGAGATGTTGAAATCTATGAAACAGGAGATGCAAGAGAGGGACAATTAGCTAAAAATCCAACTCAACTCAGGGATGAATATATGAATGCAGAGCTCAGAAGAAGTGATCAGAATATGGAGGCAGCATTGAAACAAAGAAATGAAGAATTGAGATCATAATTGGAAAAAGGGGATACATAATGGAGAACAATGATAAGGGATAGAGAGGTAGATTTCTAGACTTAAACAGAAAAACATGAAGGAAAATTGTTAAAAATGCTAAGGGGCAATGCCTTAAAGGTATGCCTAGAATCAAGGGATGAGAATTGGTTGAATAATCTTGCACAATGCAAAGAAAGTTTTTGCTTAATGACTTATGAGTAAGTCAACAAGAGGAAACCCTAGAATCATTAGCTAAAAGGTAACGAGAACTGATAGAAAGCAATGCGAAGATTTTAGATTGGGCTATGAAGACAGTCTCAAGCAAGAAGAAAGTGTCACTACCACAAATCATAATCTTAGACTGTGTGCCTTACACAATAGTCCCTCAGGGTGTGACAAACCCACAAATACCCTTCTTTAACCCTAATATAGAGGAAGAAATATCTTCTGAACCTTCTAAAGCACCAGTTCAAAATAAAACCCCTAGTGCAATAGGAAAGAAAGAACTGACCCCAGTACAAGAAGTTGAAGAATATTTAAGAATGGAAGCAGCCAAGGAAAAGGCCTCAAAAATATAAGAAAAATGAACATTTCCCATTTTCCCTCTCTGTAACCATATCTCTCATACTTGAAAAATTGAATAAAAATTCCCTTTGCAAATTCTGAGTTCACTCTCATTTTGCAATCCCTATGTGTTTTATTTGAAGGTTTCATTTTACTTAAATAATTGAAAGTTGATGACTCAGTTGAAGGGGTTTTTGTTAAATAATGGAGAAAACCGCATTTCCCTGGCTAAATATTTGATTGTTGTGCATTGTTTGGTAGAATTGAATAGGACTGGGAATGGAAGTGGTTGTAGTTAATCGGCATTTTTGAATTGAATGGTTACTTTGAATGAGTTGTTAACTTAAAAAAATAGCATGGCAACATATCCAGGAACCAAACAAATAATGGATAGATGAATTAGGGTAGGAATAAATGAAAGGGAAAGTTGTAAGGATATTAATAAATGTATTGAACTTCAAGAATAAGGTTTTAACAAATTGATGGAACAAATATGACTTGTGATTCTGTTTTGTAAATAGTTCAATTATTTAAGAATCCTGATAAACACTGCACATGGTCAAAAGTATCTTTGAAACAAATTGTGCTCAAGTTAGAGACATATTTTGGGATCCATCATAATTAAATCTCCAAATGTCCTAGAACTTGTTAGATTATTAGTCAAGGCGAAATCCAAGGCAATACCACTAACAGGAAATGATATAGGGCATCCTTGGAAGTTTGAGCCTTTTATTCCCTACCAATTTGTGGATTCAAAAGAAAATGTCCTTAAAAATAAAAGCTAAATTGTTTGAGGAGAAACAAAATTTTCTTTTCTTTGCTTCTAAATAAGAAAAACCCTAAGTTTGGGGAATGATGAGCCCTAAACTCATCCCATTTTTAATCCATTTTTCCGCATATTTTTGTGGTTAGATATACTTTAAGCAATTATCGGGGTAAAATTCACCAATTTTTTGTTTTGTAAGTTTTATATGGAAAGGGGATAATTCCAACAAGAAAAACAAAAAATTTGGCCAATGCAGTGAACTATGTCGCGACATAGTATTATAATGACGCATGTAATCTAATATAACAAACGTAAGTATGTCACAACAAGGACTGTCGAGCCAGTTTAAACGCAAGATTGTCGTGACACAATTTGAGATTGACTAACTAATTTCTGTCGCGACAATGGATTTTTATGTCTTGACACAATGGGAGCAACTCATGAAGAAGAATGTTGCGACATTCCTTACTCTGTCGTGACATTGATAAAGAAAATGACATTGGAACTTTATCGCAACATCTACAATTCTGTCACGACATAAGAAACGAAAACATCAAATGAACTCTGTCATGACAAAAGACAACTATGTCATGACAGGAAATGGAAAAACAATGAGACAAGTGCCTGCGACAAGGTTTTCTATGTTAAAATAAAACATTTCACCAAGGACAAGACCAAGGTAGATTTTAGCGTCGTGATAGAAGAAGAAACTACGCTACTTATTATCAAACATTTAGAGTCAAAGAATAAGAAATATGCGTACTTTGTCTCAAGATAGAATTTCCTCGTTGTGACAGAGAAAACTTGAGTCGAGGTGAATGTTGTTGGCGCATAAGACAACCATTGTTGTGACAGAAGCGTGGCGAGGATGATAAAAGATTGTTGCAACACAAAACGGATATTGTGACATAATAATGGTGAATCAAGGCGCATAACTTTGTAGCAATAAAGGAAATTTCTATCGCAACAATGTGCCTAGTCGAGATTTCTGGTCATTTATTGCAGAAGTTTTATGTCGTGATAGCGTTAGAAAAGAGAAGGATGAGCTAAGGTGTTTGTCACGACAAGGGATTCAATGTTGTGTTATAAAAAATTTCAGCCATGCATAAGGAGGAAGAAGACTCGTTGCAACATGTGAAAGATTCGCCAATGGCTACTGCAGTTAAGTCTCGCCGACAAGGTAACACAACTCTGTCGCGATAAAGAAAAAAAAATTTCGCGACAACAAATCCATGTTACTGGAAGAAACTCTGTCACAACAAAGAAAATAATGTCAGAAGGCATAAGATCAAGGTAACAAAGTTGAAGCGCTTGTGAGGAGGAAATTTTGCCGTTGGATAAAATAGACAACATCAACATAACTATGTGCGATTAATCGTGAGAAGATAGTATTAAAATATCGCTGATAAGAAACGGCACGCCGCGACAAGAGCTGGGCGACATGGATGAAAAGCTATGTTGCGACAAAATATATTTTGTCGTGACTAAGCGACCATTTTGGGCCATAAATTTTGGGATCCACAACACGTGCCTTAAAGTGCGACCCATCATTTAAAGCTCTATAAATAGACGCATCTAGGGCACTGTGCATAGCTTCCGCAAATCCAGGACTATTGTAGCTGAAGACTCTTTGTAGATTATTTTTCTTTTCTTTTTCTTTTTTTTTTATCTTTTATTTCCTTTTTAGTAGATTTTGTTTGAGCGTAGTTTTTAGTTAGTTTTCTGTTTAATTTTAGATTTGAGTAATGATTTGAAGTGCAACTTAGAGCTGAAATTTATTGTAAAATCATCTTTCTCATTATTGTTAGGATTTAAATAGATGTTGGAAGAATTTGAGTTCTATTTATTTTAAATTTCGCTTTTACAATTTTAGTGAATTTTCTGTCTGCCTTAGTCACCCGATATATGTGAAACCAATTTTGAAAGGCTTGTTTCCTCCTGGGAATAACACAGATTGTTATTTTCGCATAAAGTGGAAGAAAGCCTTAGTTAGAATTCTTGAATTTATTTGATTGTTATTATTCTTTAACCTAACTGTTCCAAGTACTAGTATAATGTACCTAAATAAAGTACTGTATCTTGCTTTGATTTCCAAGGGGCCTTCTACGTGACACATAGATGGAGATTCCTAAGGGTATAATACTTTGGGAACTAATGAACTCTAAAAAATATTCAGATAGATCACTAACTTACTCATGGTTTGAGGATAGTCGACGAAGTATCACCCCATTAGCTCGTGACGCTTCTCCTTTCTCTCAAGAAATGATTATGATCTCGGCAGCAACATCTAAATCGTATGAGATGGAAAATTTCATCATCATTGAAGGATGA